>PVLC010018062.1:0-32653 GCA_004027655.1 Graphiurus murinus
AGTCTACAGTTTTACAGAAGGTTACCACGTAAGATCACGTGGACAGCAGAGACCTGATATGAGGTGAGGACACGAACCATGCAGACCAAAGAGTCCCAGAAAAGAGTTTAGGAACTGGGTCTTCTCTGAAAGCCACCCCCAATATCCTCTAGTATTATCTCTACTAAAAGGTCTTCCCAAATCCTCAGACTGTCTGTCCCAGGGCTAGAAGGAATAGAAAGTGAACTAAGACTGTAAGTGAATCCCAGTACCTGCCCCAATTTGACAAATCAAATAATTGAGACATGCCTTTGGGAAGAAGGAAAAAGAAATGTATTGATTTGCTAGTAAATTGGAGAAACCAGTGACATATGCCTTCTGGTGCAAGCCCTGGATTCTTTCCAAACAAAAGAATCAAGTCCCTTTTAAGATTTAGCTCCTCTGGGTCATGCTGGTATGCCTATCAGAAGAGAAATAATTCATGTCTCAGTCTTCCTTGAGTCACTTCTTCCTCAGATCCACAGGCACCAGATTCTCTTTCATCAGTAAACTGATAGGAACATGCTATTTGTTAACAGAGGGTGAAGGACAGGGGGAAGACAGAGGAGGAAAGATGTCAGCTTCGAAACAGGCCATCTGTTGGCTGCCAGGGTCAGAAGCAGACCTGTTACGGGATGAGGTACACCACCCTTCTCTCTTTTTTTTTAGCCTCCTAGTCTGAACAGTTATCTATTTATTTTTGGACAGTCTCAGAAAAGTCTGTGTGGAAGATAAGTAATTGTTTTTGTATGATCAAGGGCATGTATGATTAAAATGCAGTTAGTTCTGGTTGAAATCTCACTGTTGACTATTCTGCCATGACATGAAAGTAAAAACAGATACGTTGAATGATCAGAAAATGGGTCTGGCCCAGCAGGAAGTCCTGGCCTCTGAGTGCGGCCTCCATCCTGCAGGGGCTGGCTTCGTATATGTGGCAACAGGGGCACTCGGGGTAACCCTGGTCTCACTTCCCCATAGAAGCTACAAGAATACATACATCGTTTTCCTCATTGTGTCCATTTTGGGTTGAAGAATGTTAACCGTTTGGGGTTGGTTACTTCACACTCAAGTAACCTACAAACCACAGGAAATGAAAACTGGACTAAATGCAAATAACACTCACAGCCAGCTCAGAAAATGTGCTGGGCCCCACTCAGTTCCACCTTTGGCAAAAAGGGCATGCCCTGATGAAATCCGTTGGCCCTCATCAAATGGCGCTAACTTATAGGACTATCCCCCTGTGTGACCAGATAGTATTACCTTTGAAGCTCTGGCAGCACTGATTGAGTGCTGCCTAAAGTTCTGCAAGGTCTTCTGAAATTTTTTTTTCTTTTTTTTTTTTCAGCCGGGCATGGTGGCTCATGTTTGTAATCCCAGTACTTGGGAGGCTGAGACAGGAAGATCCAGGTTCACGGCCAGCCTCAGGTACTTAGTGAGGACCTCCACAACTTAGTAAAACCCTGATTAAAAATAAAGAATAAAAAATAGGTCTGGGGGTGTAGCTAGGAGGTAGAATGCCCCTGGGTTCAATCCTCAGTACTGCAAAAAAAAAAAAAAAAATTGTACTAGGGATTAAACCTAGGGAATTCTACCTCCTAACTATATCTCCCAGCCCTATTTTATTCTGAAATAAGGTCTCGCTAAGTTGTTGAGGCTGGCTTTGAACCTGCTACCCTCCTCTTTCAGCCTCTCAAGTTTTGGGATTACAGGCATGAGCCACTATACCCAGCTCGGAATTTTGAACTCATTTGAAAATTTTCAGCAAAGAAAAGGACTTGGTCTGTTTCTAAAGCAGTACATAGGCAAGAGCATTAGTGAAACAGAGCAAATATGTTTTTCAAACATATTTTCTCTTTCTTTTTTTCAAACATGCCATCAGAAAGGATGCAACTCATTTTCAAAAAGAATAGAAAACATATCTTTCCTGTTCATTCATCCTCCCTAACCACAAAGGAATGAATGAACACATGAAGAAAGGATATGTCACCTCCAAAAGTATGCTCATCTTCCTGTCTCTACAAAACTCAACCCAATTGCTATTCATTTGGCTGCAAATAAATCAATGAGGACAGGATCTGTAGTTTCTCTGTCAGCTAGAAACCCGTGTGTCTGTACTTGACAAAAATGTTCAAGTTTGATCTTACTCAATATGAATACCCTTTGTAGACTGTTGTATATATGCATGGTAGTTGTTTCTTTTTCTGAGAGCCATTGAGTGGAACATAAAGAGGTTAAATGAAAGTTTATCATAGAACTTCCTCTATAGACTAAAAGGCAAAGAGACCATAGAAGGCTCAGGGGAAGAAAGACATTCCATTCCATGGAATGACCAATAAAAAAGAGAAACTACTCAGGGAAAGTGTGACAGTTCACTCTATGTGCCAATGTGACTGGGCCGAGGGGTGTCCAGGTTAAACATTATTTCCTGGTGTGTCTGTGAGGATGTTTCCAGATGAGATTAATATTTGAATTCATGAACTGAGTAAAGGAGACTGTCTTCTCCAATGTGGGCGGTCATCATCCAGTCTGTGTTGATCCTACTTCCTCAAGGCAAATTGAGTTGCTCCTTCTTCAGTACTTCCAGGAGCACTTTGACTGTATTGATATTTTCACGTTATTCCTCATGTTGATAATACATTTCTCTCATAGACACACTTTGTTGCTTTGAGCACTAGTGACATAGCTTATTCCTCATTTACAGACCCCAAATGTAAAATAGGTGTAAAATCGGTCCACATCAAACCACTCCACTTGCATCCTCATCATGGATACAAAGAGAATGCCTTGCACAGGTGGACACAAGGGAGTCCCTCAACAAGAATTTACCGAATGATACTAAGGTCTGGTACTGTCCAAGATGCCAGGGACACCTTTAAACAAGACAGGCAATGCCCCTGCTCTCCAGGAGACAATAAGGAAGTAAACCAATAAACAAAAAGATGACTTTGGATCAAAATAAACATGAAAAAATAAAATAGGAAGTGGGATGAAGAGCAAGTTAGAAGAATGTGGATGTGTTTAGGGAAATTTACTGTAGGACAGGGCATTGGAGCTTAGACATGATTGACAAGCCAGGTATACAAGGATCTGCAAGGGGGTAGTGTGCTAGGAAGAAGTACCTAAGAGACTTAAGCGTACCTAAGACTTAAGAAGTACCTAAGAGACTTAAGCGTACCTAAGACTTAAGAAGTAACTAAGAGACTTAAGGGTACAGACAACCTTGCCAGGGGGAGACCCGGTGGAGAGGGAAATAATAGATCTGGTTAGTTGCCAATTCTCTCTCGCACATCTATACCAAAGCAGGTGCCACTTTCCCACTCACTTTGCAAACCCTTTTCATTACTATTTCTAATTTCTTAATTCTACTCACTGACTTGCATTAAATTATAACAACATGAGCCTCTCCCAGCAACAAATGCATCTGGAGTCATCCTCAAACACTGAATTATAAAAAACACAAAACTAAAATCTGTTGGAGAACAAAAAATGAGAGTATTAACACTTAGCTTTCATTATTATTAGGGCCATTCAATGAGTGCTTATTTTTATTATCAGTACTTCTCATTATCATTACTGATCTTGGTCTTAAACTACATTACTTCATCACAATTTGTTTCTTTCCACATTATCTCATAGGAAGTCTTATGAGGTAAATGGCTTTAGCAGAGATACACATTTGACTATATGCTAACATACAGGAAAAAGAAAACAGTAAACTTAGCTAAATAACATTTTCCAAGATAATCATGAGTATTATAGTAAATAACCATACTCCTTATTTTTGGCATGACTGAAACTGAAATTTCATCATCATCACCATCATCATCATCATCATCACCACCACCACCATCTACTCTACAAGTGTGTAATCAATAAAATAAAGAAGACAAAGAAGAGAACAAGCTATTTTCTGCATCGTGACCAGATTGCCCAGATGTTGTGCCTGGAATACATCACAAGGGAAATTTCTAGCCATGTTTCCAATCATTTGGAACATGCACATTTTTCTGTGCAATCTGCAAAGCTTTTGGATGCTCTCAGCCCTGCTGTCAACAACAGCAATGCAGAAAAGAAGAATTTACACTGAATGGACTCTACCTGATATCTTCTGTTCCAATGTGAGGCACTTTGGTTCTTCTTGGAACTCTTCTTCCTACATTCCAGCCCCACAAACCAGAAAAGCAGAGAGAAAGTAAAAATGAAGTATTAAATTATAGAAACACTTTATTTTTGCAAACTTCTCATTAATATAGAATCAACTCTGAAAAAATTAGACCAAGCCCAAAGAACTGAGGTTTGGGACTAGCAACAAATCAACAATAGATTCTGAATAGAACAGTGATGGGGGTGTTGGGTTCACAGCGCTCAGGTGCCATTCATGTTGGAGTATCTAAGAATGTTGTGCCTCAAGTGGTGTAACCCAGGGATCCTGCGGCAGTAATACACTTGGAGACATCAGTTACTTAGAGGTAATGGTAATGGTAATGGTAATGATAATGGTAATGGTAATGATAATGGTAATGGGTCTCTCCATAGGGTAGGATTTCTGCCAGTATGGCTGATAAAAGAAAATTATATTTTATTTTTCATAATTCAAGGAGCTGATTCCATGTACTTTGTGTGTGTATGTGTGTGTTGGGGGGGTACTAGGGATTGAAGCCAGAGGCATTCTACCTTTGAGCTACACCTCCAGCCCTATTTTATTTTTTATTTTGAAACATGGTCTCACTAAGCTGCAGAGGGCCTTGCTAAGGCGCTGAGGCTGGTAACGAACCTGCGATCCTCCTGTCTCAGCCTCCCAGGTACTGGGATTACAAGCATGCGCCACCATGCCCACCAGATGGGCATACACATTCCCCTCTGAATCCTAGTGTGATATTCCTTATTATATTTTTATCAATGTATTAGTTATACATATTAGTGAGGGTCAATGTGATAGTCCAACACAAGCACACAATATATACTAATCAAATCCACACTCGCTCTATCCCAACCCTCCACAACCCTCCCACACCTCTAGTAATCATTATTGAAGTTGACTTTCCTTAGCTTGCAAATATGAGACAGAGCATGTAGTACCTTTCTTTCTGCATCTGGCTTATTTCTCTTAACATAATGTCCTTCAGTTTCTATCCATTTTTCTGCTAGGAGTAGGATTTTATCTTCTTTATGGCTGAATATTATTTCATTATGTATATACTACATTTTCAGTATCCACTCATCCTTTGAGGGACACCTAGGTTGATTCTATATCTTAATTATTGTGAAGTGCCGCAATATAAATATTGGTGTGTCAGCATCTCTTTGGTATGCCAATTTGCCTCCTTTGGATGGAAGTGGGACAGCTGGATCACATGCTAGTGCTAATTTTAGTTTTTTGGGGAACTTCCATGCTATTTTCCATAATGGTTGTACTAATTTACCTTCCAACCAACAGTGTACATGAGTACTTTTTTCTCCACCTCTTCACCAACATTTGCTATTATTGTTATTTTTATAAAAACCATTCCAACTGGGGTAAGATAGTGCCTTGATACAGTCAGCATGATACCTGATATTTTATTTATTTATTTATTTATTTATTTATTTATTTATTTATTGTTTGCAGTACTGGGGATTGAACTCAGGGGCATTCTACCTCCAAGCTATACCCCCAGCCCTATTTTTTATGCTTTATTTTGAAACAGGGTCTCACTAAGTCGCGGAGTGCCTCACTAGGTAGCTGAGGCTGGACGCGAACCTGGATCCTCCGGTCTCAGCCTCCCAAATGCTGGGATTACAAGCATGCGCCACCACGCCCGGTGATACCTGATATTTTTAATGACAACTGACACTGCTGTGACACTGATAAAACCCTGCTAGAAGTGAGGTAGTTATGTTAAGGGAAGTAAATTAAGAAGAGTACTTAAGATATACCTCTCTAATTCGGTCTGCAAGATGACTTTATGTTGATTCATTCGTTTACTTTTCCTTTCATTGAACAAATACTTTTCTGAGTACTATTATGGGCCACTTCTATGAGAGCTTGTTCTTTAAGTAGGATCCCTTCTAATATCCCTTGAATTACACTGCAGACAGTTTTCTACTCAATTTCCTTCCTCATCTGGCACACTTTCTGTGCAGTTAGCCCAACAAGCCAGGCATGGTGGTGCACACTTGAAATCCCAGTACTTGGGAGGCTGAGATAGAAGGATCACAGGTTCACAGCCATCCTCAGCAACTTAGCAAGGTCCACTGCAACTTAGTGAGAACTTGTTTCAAAATAAAAAATAAAATAGGGCTGGGAGTATATCACAAAGGTAGAATGCCCCTGGGATCAATCCCCAGTAACACACACACACACACACACACACACCAACAAAGATTTTCTAGACAATAACAAAGTATGTGGGTATTGGATTCATCTATTATAACTGGGATCACTTGATCACTCTGTAACCAGAATGGAATAACAAAATTCAAAAACTGATATTGTCCATCACAGAAACCCTTCCAAGTTTAGCAAGTTGAGCTAAACTTGCTGGTTCCTAGGTAATGTCTCATCTAGATCAGAATCCACCAGATTCCTATGCTCAATTAATAAGATAAAGAACTGTGTTTTTTAATTCATAAACATTAGTTGCATTAAAATTACTATCATTGTCAGCTCATAAGGGAATTGATATCACCTGTGTTAGGGATTTTTTTTTTTCTTCCAGAAATCAAAAATCACCTCCAAATGTTCAACAACAGAGACCAGTTTGAAAAATTTGTCCTACTTTTATAACCTATGAAATAGTATTGGTATAGGCAATTCGGGTAAACAGAGCTTCAGTCCAATTATCTTAAATTTATGTCTTATAGGAGATTTTAATGAAAATTGCCTCCAAAATTGCATTTCTAAAAAGGGTGTGAATTAACAGTAGACCAAAGGACATGCACATTATAGAAAAGCCTCATCACATGGCAACTGAACGCAGCAAGTCATTTCTTGTTTCACAGGTCCAACAGAGTCGTATATAATAAAAACATGAGGAGTTATTTTACAATAGAGCTTCAGGGAAAGTCTCTTGAGATGCCAAAATTATCCAAATAAAGTTGTTTCATAGATGAATGATCCTCTCCTCTGAGCCAGTAAGACTTCTTTTTTATTGCTCTGAATTATTTTATCTTTTATTGCCCTGAATTCCAGAATTATGAAATAATGTAGCTCTTCAGCTTTCTTCTAAACATGTTTATTACTTCATTTTAAGAAGCCACCCCCCATTTTCTCTTTAGTAAGAGCTGCAAAGCCCCACCAGAGTCTGCAATCTGCAGAGGGAAGGATGCTTGGAATCCTCTTGGCTGGAGCATGCTCAGCACAAAATAAACAAGCATCTGTCTTCAATAGTATAAACTATGTTCTATTTAGAGAAAAGAGGCTGAGCTCCTTAGATTCATCTGTCTCTTCTCTCTAGTACAAGTTTCTGATTTGCTGAATTTGTTCTTAGCAGCTTTTTTCCCAGCAATGCTAGAATAAAATGACAACAGCCCAGCTGTAGTGGGCATCTATTGGTTTTACTGCTCGGCATTCATTCACTGTCTAGCTAGTAAGTGTACTCTGATTTCCTCTTTAAAGCCGTCCCTTCCCACTCTTAAGGAGCCATGGTTGCTGTGGCTTCACGTGGTCCAAGGACCTGACTCCAAGTTCCCCACTGCTCCACTCCAGAGGTGACACGTGTAACCCAGGCCTATCCTAGTAGTCAGTTGCATCTCTCTCTGATCGGTACAGGGTGGTCATCAGACCCAATCATGGATATTGAGATGGAACCAGATTTTCCTCTGGACTTCTGAGAATACATCTCTTCTTCTTATCCACTGCCCATGAAACCTAAGGCAACTGTCAGGGTTGGAGCTGCTACTCTGACATGCAGCTGAGACTTAAGTCTATACCAACAAAAGCAAAAAAAAAGTGGACTCACACTGTGTCCTGGTAATATTGACTGAGCCTCCAGGTCAGCCATGCCTGAAGCAAGCTTCACCCTAGGCTTTTCAGCATAAGTCAGCTAATGCATATGTTTCTTTCGTAATCAAGCTGATTTCTACCAGGTTTTCTGTCCCATTATAATAGGACAAGTCCTAGCTGATACACCAGCGTAAGCACCCTCACTCTCATGTCAATCATGGGCTTCTCTCCCTCACATGCCCTCTTGCACTTTACGATGCTAGTTTAATCCAATATGACCATGGTGATGGTCCATTCCTTATCTGAAATGCTCAGGACCAGAAGTTTTTCAGATTTTAGGTGTTTCCAGTTTGGGAATATACGTAAGATATCTTAGGGATGGGACCCAAGTCTAAAAATGAAATTCACTTATGTTTCATGTATACCTTATACTCAGAGCCTGAAGATAATTTTGTTCTAACTGTGACCCATCACATAGGGCCAGGTAGAGAGTTTTCCACTTGTTGCACCCAAATAGCTTCTCTATGGAGCGTGTCAGATTTGGGGTTTTCAAATTAGGGATATTCAGCCTATAATACAATTTGGCAAACCATTGAACTTTTCGTTGTATTAAGAGGTCATGCTGTCAGGTGTGGTGGCGCACACCTGTAATATCAATACTTGGGTGGCTGAGACAGGAGGATCACAGCTTTGAGATCAGCCTCAGCAACTTAGTGAGGCCCTGTTTCAAATTAAAATTAAGAAGGGCTGGGAGTATAGCTCCTAGGTAGAATGCCCCTGGGTTCAATCCCCAGTAACACACACACACACACACACACACACACACACACACACACACACACACGAGGCCATGCTAAACTACAACCTGGATTTATACTTAGTGAGTTCAAGATCTGACTTTGGTATGAGTAAGTTTTTTCCCTAAGATCCACCTGGTTGAACAGTATTTTTAAAAAAGATAACAATAGGAAAATAAAATCTTTTAAAAACATGACCTTCACTCACACACTTCAAGTCATTTTGGCTTTATGATTTTATAACAATGACAGTTGACATTTTATTCGAAGACATCATGTTCAGAAGCAAGGAGGTAGTTTGTTTGAGAGAGCAACAGAATTCCCAAGCAAAGATTAAGAAGAGCCGATTCCATTTGTCTCCACATCTTATAACAAATCTATCTTGGCTTCCTCCATTTAGAAAACGGGTCCCACGCTGGGCATGGTGGCTCATTCCTGTCATCTGAGTACTTGGGAGGATGAGACAGGAGGATTGCAGGTTTGAGGTCAGTAGTGTGGTAACTTAGTAAGACCCTGTTTCAAAACAAAAAATAACATAGGGCTGGGGATGTAGCTCTGAGGTAGAATACCCCAGGGTTCAATCCTCAGTACCACATATACATACAAAATAAGGGAGTTCCAAATATGACCATTCTTTTCCAAGAATGTTGAATTTTTATTTTAAATAATCATTTACTTATCACCAAATGTTTAGGTTTTCAATTTCTTTATTAGGGGTATAATCCAAAAAAAATCTTTCATTGTATCATTTTTTATTTTTTCTCAGTTTAAATAATGGGTTAGAGTTGCGAGGTCAAAGGCCATGAGTGTTTTTGAGGCTTTTGATGCAGACTCGAAATTATCCCCCAAATGCCTCAACAAGTTAATGTGTTAAAGTGCTTTGGTGTCATTACAACCTCACTAATGGTGTCTAATTCCCCTGCATCTGAGTGGATACAAAGAGCTCTTCTAGGAGGTCATTTTAGAAACCTGTAGCCCACACTCACCACATCCCAGCACAGAGTCTCTCATGCTGAGTCATGTTGCTACTAATAAAGGTATGTATAATCTTCCAGGGAATCCAATATCTAAGCCCTGTCTATCCCACTAAATTATAGGTTCTTCCAGAGGAAAGACTCTGCTTCCTTTATCATGAAAGCACTAACCCTACTCATGAACACTCCACCCCCTGACCTAATCACCTCTCAAAGTCCCCATTCCCCTAATACTGTCACCTCAGTGCGGGGTCAGAGGGTAACATTTCAACACATGAATTTTGGAGGACAAAAACATTCAGACCACAGCACTGTGCCAAAAGGATTACATAAATACATTGTCAATGAAAGAATATGGGGTTTTGTTGGAAATTGGGGCACCATTTTTATTTTGTTTCCATATCTGTTTAGAATGTTAGTAATACCTCCTATCTATCTGATACCTTTCCATGTATAAGATGAAGCCCAATACTTGATTTTATTGGACTCCTTCAATAATTTTGTATAGTGGGCAGAGCAGGTGTTTCCCAGTTTCCACATGAGAAATTTGAGCCCCTCGACCACACAAAGAATGGCAAAGCCAACACTACACTCACTAGCCACTAAAGGAACTCAGGGATGTAGTTTCCACTCAACTCCTGTTGTGGGCTTAAAGTTTAGGCAGGTCAATCAGAAAGTAGGGAAGAAAGAGACATGCAGCCAGAAGCTTCACACTGACTGTCATGGTTGGATATAGAATCTCCCCAGAAGAGTTCAGTATTAATGTTCAGAGTTGATGTAAGTAAGTGATAGGGTTGTAATCTCATCTGAGGATAAACTCATTGTAATGGATTTACTGGGGGGTAACCTAGGCTGGTGAGATGTGGCTGGGTGAGGTGGGTCCCAGGGGTATGGCTGTAGGGACTGTGCTTATGTCTTTGAATCCCCTTGCTTGCTTGCTCTCTTGCTACTGGTCTCCAGTGATGTGCGAACAGATCCTCTGCTCTCTCCCTCTCTCCATTTCTGCCGCCATACTCTGAGCCTCAAACCCTGGCTTCACATGGACTGAACCCAGAATCTCCAAAAACTATGAGCGAATAAGTCTTCCTTCCACTGAGTTGTGTGGTCAGTCATTTTTGGATTATAGCAGTGAGAAAATTAACCAAGACACTGTCCCAGGATGAACACTTCCTTGGATCATTCATATGTGGAGATTATTTCTGAGTTCTGGCTTCCATACCCTGGCTGGTTTCCCTTTAAGAACTTATTCTAAGCCCTGGCATTTGTGGAAACTAGAATTATGTCTGTGGGCAAAAGTTACAGCCTTAGGCATTGACATCCAACAACTCTTTTGGCTTCCTGTAGAAACTTCCAGAATAAATATAAACTTGGTGGCAAATTTTCTTTTCTTTTCTTTTTTGTCATACTAAATTGTTCTAGTCCATGCTGAAGCTGAGGGTGTGACAGAGAAGTTTAGACTCCAGGTCTTGCTCCCTGGAGCAAGCACTTTTCCTAAATCTTAAGTTGACATAAAGTATAATTTATAAGTAATCAAAATGAACTTAAAGTATGGTTTACATTCATCCTGGGAAGAAATGCTAAACTGGAGTTGTTCAATGTCAGCTAAAGAATTGAAGGGAATGGCCAGGGAGCTAGTGACCTATTGCCAGCCCTCTACCATGCACTGCCAATACTCAGGGTCCTTGCTAATTGCTAAGTATCTCTTTCTCTCCTCCTCCTTCTCCTCCTCCTCCTATGTAATTGGAGACTGGTCCCAGAGGCACTCTACCTCTGAGCCACGCTTGCAGTCCTATTTTTTTATTTTTTTAGTTTGAAACAGGGTCTCACTAAGTTGTGGAGAGCCTTGCTGAGGCTGACTGTGAATCTGCAATCCTCCTGTCTCAGTTTCCAAGTCCTAGGATTATAGGCAGGCTCTACCATGCCAGCTAGCATATCTCTTAAAGCAACTTTTAAGGCCATATTATTTTCCAATATACTTGTGCCAGCTCTTTTAATTACAGTTATATCATGTAACTCAGTACTTTTCAGGAATTCAGGAAGCTCAACACACCTGGCCATAGAGAGTATTAAGGATTTCCTTGGGTCAGTACATAGCTCTCATCTTTCAGGCTGTCACTAATAAAAGAATAAGTAATGTTCTTCCCACTAAAGGTCATTAACCTCATTTTTAGAAAGGCAATGCCATCTAATGGGAAGTGAAAAGACCTGTATTTCCCTCCAATGTAATTACATGAGCCTCACCAAATTCACACTTCCTCTGGTCTACACTTTCAATAGTATGAAAAGCATCCCAAGGTCTTTAGAATATAGAAGGTTTAACATTCTCGTTATTTGGAAAGAGAGGACTACAAAGTTCATACTGTATCTGTAGGCTTTGAGAGAACTTGGGGACTTTGTGCAAATGCAAAATCCACACGACAGAATTCTGTTGCCCTGTCACAGTGATCACTCAGCAAATATTTATTGTTTGTGGACTAACTTCATCATACAGATAATGACAAGTCATTTCCACCTATAAATGTTTCTCTGCCCAATCTTTTTTTATTTTTTTATTTTTTTGCAGTACTGGGGATTGAACCCAGGGGCATTCTACTTCTGAGCTACACCCTCAGCCCTATTTTTTATTCTTTATTTTGAAATAGGGCCTCACTAAGTAGCTGAGGCTAGTCACAAACCTGCGATCCTCTTTTCTCAGGCTCTCAAGTACTGGAATTACAAACATGCACCACCACACCCAGCTTTCCTCTGCCCAATTCTTACCCCGGGGTAGAACCTGATAGAATCACTTCTAGTCCAGGAAGGTTGAGGTAACCACATGCTGGCACATATGCATATGCATACACAAACACACACAAATACACCCACACACAACTGACCCAAAATGAACAAAACAACAGTTAACGATACGCCTGGAAAAGAGATTATGAGCTACCTGGCCTTTCCCAGCCTCCTGTCAAAGCCTCTGATCTTCCTCACAGGACATAAACCATTTGTTTCAGTATCTTTTTTTTTTATCAGAACTTCCAGGAAGAGAAGGAATGCTACTGGGAATTTGAGTATGAATTCAAGTAATGCCCATGGCCCCTTAACAAGGAAGTTTCCAATGGCGTTTTCTTTTCCCAGACATCTCTCCCTGTAGTCTACCACCCTCCCACCCACACCTTCCTGCTGGTTGGACGCTTCCCACAGCCTCTGCTAATACACTCCAGATGTTCAAGTTCACTAGCCCCCCTGGAAATCTCTGTCGCTCTTACCAAGCCCACTGGTCTAAGAGAGAAGAGAGAGAATACTGGAGCCAATTGTGGGCTTTAGCCTAGAAACCTAAGGTAATCTGCTGATAAGCAGATTTTTTTTTTCATTTCATGGAAAATGCTATTAATTCAACCAACATTGCATGAGAGTGGGCTAGTGGGGACAGACAAAGAGACCAAACACATAATCCTTGTCCTCCAGGAGCTCCCAGAGAAGGAAATGAATCATTACAACACGAAAAATGCTGGAGCAAAGAGTAAGGGGCTCAGGAGTCCCGAGGGACACCTCCTGGTCTGAAGATGAGAGATAAGCAGTACAAGGTTGCCTTCTCAGGGGAGATGGCTGATGCTAGGAAGCTGGAGGTGATGGCATTCCAGGTAGAAAACTGCCTAAGGAAATACAACCTCTGGTAATGTTTTTCACTTTTAATTCCTTGTTTAAAAAAAGATGCCTTGAGTCTCAGAGAAGGTGCATGTACCCAGTACCATCCGTGAGCCGCATCCTTCTCCCTGCACCTGTCGATGCGTTACATCCCTGGCTTCCCATGGCCTCTGGCATCCCATTGGGCACAGTCAACGGGAACCACCAGCAGATCAGAGGGAAGGAGGAGGGTGAGCGCTGGCTCCTCACTCCACTCCTCTCTTTCCCTGTAGCCCGTGGAGGTGAAGGCTTCTACCAAGGCAGCCTTCTCCATGAAAGGCTCTTTTTTTCAGGTTCTTTTTTCTACTTCCTCTCTTTATCCCCGGGGGCCTAGGAGTGGTAACAGCCCTTCCTGTGTCACTAGCATCCCTGGTGGTTCCCCTACATCCCACTCACACTTTCATAAATTGCCCCTTTATTAAGCTCTCCTTGAATTATTCTGATTTGCAAGCCATTTATTTCCTCCCAGGACGTTGATTGATACAGCCAATAGCACATATGTCAGGCAGGGCAGGATGCAATAACACAGAGAGATGCCAAGGATGGTACCGATGATGCCTGAGTGACCCCATTGCCCCAGTCATTTCATAGTGACGGTCAACTATGTGAAAGACACAGTGGGTAAGGAAGTGCTAAGTTCCAGATTTTACAAGACAGTGTTAGCTACAGTATTCGTTGTTGTGGTCAGCTGACACATTTTAATTTGGGAGTCCCAAATTATGTTCTCAGTAGCTATGGGCAATGGGAAAAAAAGGAGAGTAAGATGGAATTTGTACTCTGAGAGTTTACATTCTATTCTAGCTCAGTCCACCAAAGTCTGTGTTTCTAAAAAGAAAAGCACAGATAGTAAAGTCTGCAGACGTGCTGTGGGCAAAGCTCCCTCACCTGCCACTCATTGCTATAATCCAAAATGACTGACCATGCAACTTAGAGGAAGGAAGATTTATTTGCTCATAGTTTTTTGGCGATCTCGGAGTTCCAGTTTATGTCAGGCTGGGTTACATCTTTGGAGCTCAAGGCGGTAGAAAGCAGAGAGGAGAGAAAAAGAGCTTCAATCTCACATCACGAAGACCAAAAGCAAGACAACAAGCAAGCAAGCAAGCAAGGAGATCCAAAGACACAGCACAGTCCCTAAGAAGCCTCATCCGCAGGCACTCACGTTCCCAACTCCACCCTGTGGCCTAGGTTACCACCCAGGCCATGGTAAATCCATCACAATGGATTTAATCCACTGATGAGATTCCAACCCTCATGGCTTAATCATATCAACTCTGAACATGAATTTGGGCTTATCCTTCATGACTTTCTCTACAAAATAGGTATTATGGTTTTTGTTGCACAGAAAACTGAGATTTTAAAAATTGAACAGCTACAGAAGGCAGCATCTGGGTTTGAACCTGAGTCTGTATCTAATGCCTTTGCTCTTAACTACCCCACTGTGACGACTCCACAATTCATGGCCAAGACCAACGGGTGTTTGTTGAATCCGAGTCAGTTACAGGATTGGGGGCAAAGGGCTATCCGGCAATTTTGGTTTGATCTCTGTTATTATAACCACATAGTAAGAAATCAGTTGGCGAAGCAAGCTTTGGGAGTCCCCTTTCCATGTGGTAAATCAGATATCAGCTAACAATTTGCCCTGGAATTAGAAAGAGGGGAGAGAGACAAATCTAGATGCACCCCAGCGGCACACCAAAGACTTGCTTCTGAGGAGACTCTGCTCTCCTTTAACTAACTAATAGCTGTGGCTTTGAGGACTGAGTGGAGGTTGGGATACTAGTAGGAGGGATCATATCTGAAATTCAAGGCTGTTCTACTGTGTGTGTGTGTGTGTGTGTGTGTGTGTGTGTGTGTGTGGTGGGGAGGTACTGGGGTTTGAGCCCAGGGGCATTCTCTCTCTGAGCTACACCCTCAACCCTTTTCATTTTTTAATTTTGAAACAGTGTCTCACCGAGTTGCAGAGGGCTCTGCTAAATTGCTGAGGCTGGCCTTGAACCTGCCATCCTCCTGTCTCAGTCTCCCAAGTACTGGGATTATATGCAGGTGTGAACCACCATGCCTGGCTCTGTTCTACTTTTGATGAGCCACATCCTGGTTGGGTGTGAGACAACCTGCCCAGATGCTTCCTTTGAGTGACAGGCAGCTGCCTAATCACGCAGGAGGGCTTTTATGCTTTTATGAGTGGCAAGCATCACAAATGATTCTCAATTTAAAGTACCCAGTAAATCACGTAGAGTTCAAATTTATGACCCTCTGATACCCTCATTAAAAAACAAACAAACAACAACAACAAATAAACCTACCTTACCTTCCCCCTCTGCCAAAAGTACCTATATGCCAGGGTTTATGCCTCTTGTCCCTTCTTACTCTCAAAGTGTCTATCTGGTGATAAATCATCAGCCCATTTATACTGTCTGCCATCGGCCAGCAAAGGCAGGCCATGGGACTCTGAGCCTCAAAGAGCCCTAATCTGGTTTCAGAATGAACACTGACTTGCTGCGTGGGCAGAGGCTATTCAATTAAGTGAGGCCAAATACTTTTATGAGCATTAATACACAGAAGCAGCTTACAGAGTTATAGATCTCTGAGCTAGAAACAACCTCAAGAGATCATTTAGTGCACGAAGAGCCATACAAAAATCACAGAGGTGCAGTCAATCTTCATCATGGCCTGCTGCTGTTTTGGAAAAAAAGTCTAACGAAGCAGCCCAGCCAAGGTAATCTACATCAAAGAGAGTTAGTTGATGGTTTGGTGACTGGAGCCTTTTATCAAGTGGAATTCTGGTTACCAATCAGTATGCATCTGTTAGCATCTGTTTTTCATTTAAATAAACTTTATTGTGTGTACACACACACACGCACACACACATACACACTAAAGTTTATACAAACATATACATATTTTCTTTTCCGGGGTTTGAACTCAGGGGCATTCTACCTCTCAGCTACACCCCTAGACCTTTTTATGTTGAAACAGGGTCTAAGTTGCTAAAAGTGGCCTTGAACCTGCACTCTTCCTGCCTCAGCCTCCAGAGTACTGAGATTACAAGTGTGTGCCACCATGCTTGGCTTATTGCATATATTTAAGGTAGAAAACATGATGTCCTGGGATACATATAAATAGTAAAATAGTTACTAGAGGGAAGCAAATGAACATATCCATCATCTCAAAGTTACCCATGTTTGTTTTTATGATAAGAGCAGCTAAAATCTACTCATTTCACAGGAATCCCCAATATGGTATAATTTCGCTCACTACAGTCTTCATATTGTGCCTTAGGTTTGTTCACCCTACATATCTGCTACTTTGCATCCAACACTGACCTAAATCTCCCCATTTTCCACCCATAGCCATTATTTTATTTTCTATTTCTGTATGTTTGACTTGTTCAGACTCCACATGTAAGATCGTGCGATATTTCTCATTCTGCCTGGCCTATTTTACTTAGCAGAATGTCCTCCAGGTCCATCTGTGTTGTGGCAAGTGGCAGCATCTTTTTTAAGGCTGAGTAATATTTCACTGTAGATATATATCACAATTTCATTATCCATTCATCCACCAATAGACACATAGGTTATTTCCACATCTTGGCTTTCGTGAATACGATGAGCAGGACATCTTTGCAAGGTGGTGGTTTCATTTCCTTTGGGTATATGGCCAGAAGACGGATTGCTGGGTCGTATGGTAGTTCTATTACTTTTGTTAGGAACCTCCAGACTGATTTTCATAATGACTACACCAATCTATATGCCACTGGACAGTGCACAGGGGCTCCCTTTTGTTACCTCTTGACTTTTTATAATAACCATCAGAAAGGGTGTGAGGCCTCCTGGGTATCTGCCCAAGTGAATTGAAACCAGACCACCAAAGTAGTATATACATATCTGTGTTTATAGAAGCGCAATTCACAATATACAAATTATGGAACCAACCTAGGTGTCCATAAATAGATGAACAGATTACAAAATTATGGGATATACACAGAGTGGAATTCTACTCAGCCATAAAGAAGAACAAAATAATGTCACTTGCAGGAAAATGGGTGGAACTGGAGAATATTATGTTAAGTGAGATTAGTCAGTCACAAAAAGTGAAAGATGGAAAAGCCAGGGAGAAATTGGGACACAGAAGGAACTCTAGACAGCAGGAGAGAAACCTTAAGGGAGTGCTGGAGGGGCCTTAGGGAGGGAGGCGGGTGAGGGGAGGGAGACTCAGCGGCGGAAACACTTCAGTGGACATGACGGACATATGCAAAGTTCTCAATGCCACCCTCAATGGCCACACGGGGAGGGGAGGCAGGAGGGGTGGGGCTCACCCAAGGCTAAACTCCATCCTGAGATCTGATTACGATGCACCAATAATAATAATAGAAAAAAGAAAGAAGAGAGAAAGGGTGTGAAGTGACACCCTAAAGTGGTTTGATTTGCACTTCCCTAATGTTTAATGATGTTGAACGCCTTTTCATATACATGGTGGTCATTTTTATGCCTTCTCTGGAGCAATTCAGATCTGTTCACCACTCTTTAATTACAGGATTTATTTTCTTGTTATTGAGTTGTGTGAGTTCTTATTTGATCTTTGCTATTAACTCAGATGTGTAATTTAAAATATATTTCCCAATATGTAGGAAGCTGTTTTATTTTTAAATTTGTTTCCTTTGCTGTGCAGAGGCCTTTTACTTTGATGCAGTTCTATTTACTTATTTTTCCTTTTTTTTTAAGCACTGGGGATTGAACCCAGGGACATGCTATCATTACCCCAGCCATATATATATATATATATATTTTTTTTTTTTTTTTTTTTTCAAACAGGGTCTCACTAAGTCAGTGGAGGGCCTTGCTAAGTTACTGAGACTGGCTGCAAACCTGCAATCCTCCTATCTCAGCTTCCTAAGTACTGGGAATACAGGTGTGCCACCATGCCTGACTGTTTTTCCTCTTATAGACTGAGCTTCGGGTGTGATGTCCAAAAATAAATCATTGCCAAGGCTAAAGTGAAGAAGTTTTCTTACTAGGTTCTCTTCCAGGAATTTTATTATTCCAGGTCTTACATTTAGCTCTTTTATGCATTTTAGGTTATGGGGGGGGAGTGTAGTATAAGATAAGGCTCCAATTTCATTCTTTTGCAGATTTTCCAGAAGCCAATTTACCTGCATCATTTAATGATGGGACTATCCTTTCCTCATTGTGTGTTCTTGGTGCCTTTGTCAAAAATTAGTAGACCATATATGTTTGGATTGATTTCTTCCCTCCCCCCTCCCCGAGGTACTAGAGATTGAACCCAGAGGCATTCTACCTTTGAGCTATACCCACAGTCCTATTTTTTATTCTTTATTTTGAAATGGGTCTCACTAAGTTACACAGAGCCTCACTAAGTAGCTGAGGCTGGCCGAGAACCCGGATCCTCCTATCTCAGCCTCCCAAGTACTGGAATTACAAGCATGCACCACCACGCCCAGCTTAGACTGATTTCTTGATACTCTATTCTGCTCCACTAGTCTAGGTGTCTGTTTTTATTCCAGTACCATGCAATTTTAATTTCTATAGATTTGTAATATAGTTTTTTGTTTGTTTGTTTTTGTTTTTGTGGGGTTTTTTTGGTAATGGGGATTGAAGTCAGGGGCATTCTATCTCCGAGCTATACCCCCACCCCTATTTTTTATTCTTTATTTTGAAACTGGGTCTCACTAAATTGCGAATGCCTCACTAGGTAGCTGAGGCTGGCCACGAACCCAGATCCTCCGGTCTCAGCCTCCCAAATGCTGGGATTACAAGTGTGCGCCACCACACCTGGCTTGTAATATAGTTTTAAATTAGGAAATATTATGCTTCCAGCTTTGTTCTTCTTTTTCAAGAGTGCTTTAGCTATTTGGGATTGTTTGTAGTTCCCCATGAATTTTAGTTTTTTGTTTGTTTGTTTGTTTTTCTATTTCTGTGAAGAATGCCATTGGGATACTGATAAGGATTACACTGAATTTGCATTTTGCTTTGAGAAGTATGAACATTTGAACAATATTAATTTTTCTGATCCACAGGCTCAGATCCACAGGATATCTTTCCACTCATTTGTGTCTTCTACAGTTTCTATCATTTCTATTTTTTAGTTTTCAGTGTATAGATCTTTCACTTCCATAGTTAAATTTAATCTCAAGAATTTTTTATTCTACTGTAAATGGTTGTTTTCTTGATTTCTTTTTCAGTCAGGTCATTATTAGTGTAAGGAAACACTACTAATTTTAGGCCAGGTATGGTGGCACATACCTGCAATCCCAGTACTTAGGAAGCTGAAGCAGGAGGAAAGGGATTCAAGGACAGCCTCAACAACTTAATGAGACTCTCAGCAATTTTGTGAGACCTTACTTAAAAATAAGAAGTAAAAAGGGTTGGAGATTCAATTCCCAGTATTAAAAAAAAAAAAGCTACTAATTTTTATATGTTGACTTTTTTTTGTATCCTGAAAATTTACTGAATTTATCTATTAGTTCTAACACTGTGTGTGTGTGTGTGTGTGTGTGTGTGTGTGTGTGTGTAATTTGGGGGTTCTACACAAAGAATCATATCATCTGAAAATAGAAATACTTTTACTTCTTCCTTTCAGATTTGTATGCCTTTATTTTTCTTGTCTGAATGTTCTTGGTAGTTTTGCTTTGGTGCTAGGGATTCAACCCAGGGCCCCGAACATGCTGAGCACATGCTCTACCACTGACCTGCACCCCAGCCCTGGGCTTGCTCTTGCTGGTGTGTCGGGCACTATGCTGAGCAGACATGGTGAGAGCGACTTCCCTTGCACTCTACCGGATCTTAGTGGAAAAGTGTTCAGTTTTCCCCATTGATTATAATGTCAGCTGTGGGTTTTTCACAAGTGACCTTTATCATGTTGAACAACATTCCTCCTCTACCTAAACTGCTGAGAGTTATGAAGAAAAGATGTTGAACTTTGTCAAAGGATTTTTCTGTGTCAATTGATATAATCATTTTTTTAAGCTTTCATTCTGCTAATGTGATATGTCACATTGACTGATTTGGATATAATAAACCAGGTTTGTATGACAGGGACAAATCCCATTTGGTTGAGATCTATAATCTTTTTCATATGTGGCTGAGTTTAGTTTATTAATATCTTATTGAGTATTTTTGCATCAGTTATCACCAAATACATTAACCTTTATTTTCTTTCCTCCTTATGTCTTTGGCTTGGGTATCAAGGTGATGCCAGCCTCATAAAAAAAGTTGAAGAAGTATTGGTATTGCCAGGTACAGTGGTATATCCCTGTAATTTTAGTACTTGGAAGGCTGAGACAAGAGGATTGCAGGTTGGAGACCAGCCTCATCAACTTAGTGAGACCCTCAGCAACTTAGTGAAACTGTTTCAAAATAAAAAATAAAAAGGGCTAGAGGTTTAGTTTGGAGGTAGATTGCCCTGGGTTCAATCCCTATTATAGGAATGAGGAGGTGGAGGAGGAGGAGGAGAATAATTGTTATTAATTTTTCTTTGAATGTTTGGTAGAATTTAGCTATGAAACCATCTGGTTTATTAGGGGGGTTGGTTAGTTCTTCACATGCATTTACAATAACAAAATATCCAGCACTCTCAGTCTCCTGGGAAAGGCATAAATCTTTGATGTTTCGTAATTTGGATTTCACTCACCAAATCATCAACATGACTTCAAGGAGAAGGCTGAGAAGAGGGGTGGGGGACCCTGAGAGCCAGTTGACTGTGCCCAAGAAAACAGCGGTTGGATTCCAGTGATTAGCTTCCTTAGAATACCTGAAGTGTCAACAGTCTGCTCTTCTCTGTCCTGTTTACTTTCGCTCTAAGTGAAGTGCGTCCCCAGTTCCCACTACTCAACCAGGCCTAACAATTTTACCCAGATGATGCGTGATAAACTGACAGTCTAGAGAGAGAAAAGGGAAGGGAGTCGCTGGGAAGGAGAGTCATCGAAGTGCATGCTGTTGAGCTTAGAGCCTGGACAGAGAGGAAGCCAGTTCTGTCCAGAGTCTGTGGACTTTAAGATGTAATTATCTCATCCCCTTAAAAGAGAAGCTGGGAAAGCCACCCTCTTCTCTCTGCCCTTTCCTCAGCTCATGGCTCCTTTCCTCCTCCTCTCCACTCTCAGGACCCCCAACCCAACCTTCTCCAAACCTAACAGTCCCGGAAATGGCAGTGGTCGGTTCCTTCAGATTTGCCCTGGCCTAGAATCCAGAATCATTTCCAGAGCAAATACCATGTGTTTTTGAAATAACGCAGGCCTCTGTGTTATGTAATTAGAAAGTCTGCCATACTACCCAGGAATTAATCGTAAGCCAAACTCAAATTTGGCTGCAATTTGTAAACTTCTGTCTTCCAGAATCCATTTTTCTTCCTCTAACAACAGCTTTTAGAAAAATGGGGATGGGGTAAACAGAAAGAGCCACCTTCCAAAGACTCTGCTTCTAGGACAAATGTAATGTATCCCTCTACAAAATCATCACTTAGGACCAGCAGCCGCTGTGCTGCCCCCCGCCCCCCCCATATGTCTCTCTTTCAAATGTGCAATTCCTTCTGTTGACCTTGACCTGCTTCCACCTCCTCTACCTCGGGTGTTTCTATGATTTCTGCCTTCACAGCCTTGAGGTCACTCAGTACGCATTGATCCAGCCCCATTCAACGTTTGCTTTCATAACACAAATACCAAGATTAAAAATAATGTATGTCTGTAATTTTAACACACAGTCACTCACATGCACACACACATCACTCATGTCATCATATTCCTAAGCCAACTTAAATCATGGTGGATTTGCTAGGAGGGAGGTAGAAACCTACTGAGAGTATTTCCCTGTGTCTTTTTAATCCAATGATCAAAGATCCAATTGAGGGAGTTTTGTTTGGTTGGTTGGTTTTTTTAGTAAAAAGAGAAATCAGACAAGATCCAATAAAATGATGAAGATGCTGATTTTTGAAATGACAACAAGAATGTAAGGGTGGGAATGGAGATTTAAAAGTCCAAGCTAGATCGATCCATGACGTATAGACTTCTATCATGCCCAGGACATCCATCTTCTGCCATAAAAAACAATAACACCCTCCTTCCCAGCTGTTAAACAGACTAAGTAACCATTTCCCACTGGCAACTCTGACAGCCAATGCTATTAGAAATCGCACCAGGCCTGGATGAACTACAGGCCCAGCTGGGCCCTTGGGTGCTAAAAGCAGGAGGGGAAACGTGGCAACAGGGATAGGTTCAAAAGTTGAGCCACATTCGCTGATGACCTTCATCAGGTTCACTGGAAGGCTCGGGACAGTGAGGAGCACGTGGGGCCTGCACACAACACACCTCGCCTCTGACGTGGCTCCTTGGGTGCACTACAACAGCAAGAACTCCCTCCCTCCTGAGGCAGGGCTGAGGTCCAGAAGTGACACCCAGTTAGGTTTCCCTTGGAAAACACTCTCCACTGCTGCTTTCTTATGGAAGCAACGAGTTCATCAATGCTTTCTAAAGCCACTTCTATTAAGACACTCTTAGCTAAGAACAATGGTGCACATTTGTAATCCCAGTACTTGGGAGGCCAAGCATAAGGAATGCAGGTTCAAGGCCAGCCTCAGCAACTTAGCAAGGCCCTCAGAAACTTAGTGAGAGCCTGTTTCAAAATTAAAAATAAAGCTGGGCGTGGTGGCGCATGCTCATAATCCCAGCATTTGGGAGGCTGAGACCGGAGGATGTGGGTTCGCAGCCAGCCTCAGCTACCTAGTGAGGCACTCTGCAACTTAATGAGACCCTGTTTCAAAATAAAGAATAAAAAATAGGGCTGGGGGTGTAGCTCGGAGGTAGAATGCCCCTGAGTTCAAACCCCAGTACCGAAAAAAAAAATTAAAAATAAAACAGAGTTGGGGGTACAGCTTAAAGATAGAATGTTCCTGGGTTCAATCTACAGCAACACACACATATAGTCTTTAATATCCTAATCTCACTTTATATTCTTGATATTGTGCTAATATCATTTAATTCCCTTTTAATTTATTCTTAAAAAAAACAATACCAGGGAAACCTTTTCTTGTATTTTTTTGTGTGTATTGTGTGTGTGTGTGTGTGTGTGTGTGTGTGTGTGTGTGTGTGTGTGTTACTAGGGATTTAACCCAGGGGCATTCTACCTCCAAGGTCTACTCCCATTCCTTTTATTTTTTGGCTGGAAACAGGGTATTGCTAGGTTGCTGAGAGTCTCACTATGTTGCTGAGGCTGGCCTCCAATCTGCTATCTTCCTGTCTCAGCTTCCCAAGTACTGGGATTACAAGTGTGTGCCACCACACCTGGCAAACCTTTTCATCTTAAATAGTCACAACAGGTCAATAATACTTACTATCTACCGCAGAATTCCTGAATATGAGAACTAAAAAGGAAGCAAAGGCCACCTAATCCCACACTCTCAGGCTGCTCACCAGAAAGCAGACAGCAGAAAATGGCATGTCCGGAGCTAGGCAAAGGGTTTTTTTTCTCCAACAAAAGAATGAGGGACAGAAGAGGGAGTTGTGCAGTATCAGACGGGTGACCTTTGGGAACACTAGACCATTGAGAGATCTGTCCTTCTGTGGGCCTGTAAGATGAGCAGCGTGGCCCTGCAGCCTGGCCACAGGCTGAGGAGACCAAGGAGTAGTTAACCCACTCACATTTGCTTCTAAGAAAACGTCTTCGAGAACAAAAGGTAATTGTCATAAGATAAGCTGTGTTTAAAAACAAACTTTCAGGAGTTCAGGATTCCTGCTGCTGGCAATAGCTGCCTACTGGGAAAAAAAATTGCAGAAATTAAAATTCTCATGTTTCTTCTTTTCAGATAGAGAGTAGGGAATACACTGATAGGTATATGAAGGAATTATGATAATTAAATTGTTCCACAAGCATATGCATTTCAGGAAATATTCTTCTTTTTTTTTTTTTTTTTTTTTTTGCGGTACTGGGGATTGAACTCAGGGGCATTCTACCTCCAAGTTATACCCCCAGCCCTAGTTTTCATTCTTTATTTTGAAACAGGGTCTCACTAAGTTTCGGAGTGCCTCATTAGGTAGCTGAGGATGGCCGAGAACCCGGATCCTCCGGTCTCAATCTCCCAAATGCTGGGATTACAAGCATGCATAGGGCTGGGGCTGGAGAAGGGGAGCTAGTGTGTTGTGGGTACAGTTTCCATTTGGGATGGTGAGAAGGCTCTGGCAAAGGATGGTGGTGATGGTTGCTAAACACTGTAGATGCACTTGATGCTACTGAACTGCACACTTAAAAATGGTTAAAATGATACATTTCATGTTGTGTGTATTTTACACACACACACACACACACACACACTTCGAGTAGAGATGACTTTAAGGGGTCTGGCTCCCATTCAGTGACAGCCACCTGGGTGAGTTCACAGGCCTCCCAGCCAGCCACCTTTCATCTACCTCCCAGCAACTGCTCCCACCGTGACCTCCTCCCTGAGGATGCGTAGAGAAAGACGGCATCTTCACCCCACCCCGTAGAGTTTGTCACACAAGGGATCGTGACCCCCAGCAGGATGTCCCAAGATTGCAAAGCAGGGAATCCCTTCCTGCCAGGAGGAAGAGGCACTCTGCCACAGCTGGGCTCTCCATGGCTTCTAGGTGTCTACCCTCTCTTGAAAGCTGGTCTCAGGGACAAATGCTCCGCTCCCTGCAAGGGCCATGACAGCTGGGAACCTTTAAGGAGCCACATTACCACCTGGAGCCAGAGGGCCCAAGTCTCTACTCTCCTTTTCTCTTCATTCTTCACTCTGCTAAAATCTCCTTGCTTTTTGCACCATAGACATGGCTCCCTATCCCCATTTTATCATTCTAGCGAAATACGAATACATTTTGGACTTTTTTTTCTTTTTCGGTACTGGGGATGGAACCTGGGGGCATTCTACCTCCAAGCTACAGCCCCAGCCCTATTTTCTATTCTTTATTTTGAAACAGAGTCTCACTAAGTTGCAGAGGGCCTCACTAGGTAGCTGAGGCTGGCTGTGAACCCGGATCCTCCAGTCTTAGCCTCCCAAACGCTGGGATTACAAGCGTGTGCCACCGCACTCGGCTACATTTTGGAATTTTTAAAAGTACTTTTTAAAGAAGTCACGAGTTTCTCAATGAATCCCAGCTTGTAGAGAAGACAGAAAGCCTAAGAGGGAGAAAAAAAAATGTAAATTCAGGCCAGGCTATGGAAGGCACAACACATGTTAATAACTACAAATGGTCAGCCTCCTGCTCCTAGCCTTGCCCACAAGCTCCTGCCTGGGCACTGGCGCCATATTTTCCCTTCTGTTTTTGGCCTTGCTGTTGTTTTGCCTGGCTGCCCAGTCTCTTCAAATTAGGAAGTTCCAACCCCAGATCAACCTGACCATGTCCCCTCCTCATGACTTCATTGCATTTCAGACAGGTGATGAAGGTGTGACACTTAGCATCCTTCAGGCTGACTTTCCCAGCCATAGACTTTGAGACCCGTGAGAAAGCAAGTGTGTAGCCAGGCCACACTGACCTCTGGCTCTCAACCCTGCAAGTGTATTTGAAAAAGAAAAAAAACCTGATAAGTTGGACTTCATTAAAATTAAAAACTTCTGATCTTCCAAAGACACTGGGAAGATGAAAAGACAAGCCATAGGGTGGATCAAAACACATAACCGATGAGTGTCTGGTATTCAAAATATATGAAGAACACATAAAAATTAACAGTAAGAAAAACACTTCAATTTAAAAATGGATAAAAGGTCTAAACAGACACTTAATCAAGTAAATTATACAGTGGAAACTAAGCATGTGAAAAGATACTCAGCATTGTACCTTTAGGGAATTGCAGATTAAGACAGTAATGAGCTACCAATACACACCTATTAGAAAGGCTAAAATCCAAGACCCCGATAACAACGAATGCTGGCAAGGATGTGGAGCAATAGGAACTTTTATTATTGGTGGGAATGCAAAATGATACAGCCACTTTGGAAGATAGTTTGGCTATTATTATATTTCATTTTTTGCGGTACTGAAGATTACACCCAGGGGCATTCTACCTCTGAAGTACACCCTTGACCCTATTTTATTTTTTATTTTGAAATAGAGTCTTGCTAAGTTGCTGAGAGTCTTGCTTTTTCATCATGGATTTGCTTATAAGCAGATAATGAACCATGAGCATTCTTCTTTATTAATGAAAACCTTTCTGTGTTGGGATCTATGTTTTCAAACTCTTGAAGGTTCATGTTGAGGTCTCCAAAGTCTCTCGTTAAACCTTTCCCTGTGAGTTTTCTTGGAGATTCTTCTTCTTTTTCTCCTCCTGCAGTCTCCTTTCTTCTTGTCCCTTCTTCAGCTATGCATTCAGGACCCAGTTCCAACCACCCCTCATTAGTCCATTCCTCGGGAACCACCTCTCGAGCTTTTCAATGTCATCCTCGTCCACAGGTTAAAGCTGTTTGCCAGCTCGGCCACAGTTTGGCTCCTTATGGCAACCTCCTCCTCCTTGGTAAACTCTTTGAAGTCATGGACAAACATCTTGAGTATCCTCTCCCAGATGCCATTCATTCAGTCCTTGGTGACATCATTCATTCCTTGATGACATCATCACCCCAAGCCCAGGTGAGGCTCTGCATACAGTCATAGGTGCTGCGATCCGGCCAGAACTGCATCAGAGTCTCCTCAGCATCTTCCTCAGGTGCTGCAATCACCTGAGCACAGCTCCCCCACAGGCTGCAGGCCTTAAACGCTGCTGTAAGTCCTTGATCTGCTGGATCAAAGAGGGAATAGTTGGAGGGAGAATGACTACTTTGTCATAGGGATGAAGATTGTCAATAAAAGCTGGATGTATTATCAACACTAAGCAAAATAAATCCTGAGAAATACATTGTACTTCAGAAAGTGCATCTCCATTTGTCGAACATGCAGGATTACGTGCATGTGATCCAGGAGGGTGTCTTCGGAGAGGGGCTGGGTCAGCCTCGACTTATTGCTTCTTATTGAAATTGTGATTATTGATATACTTGAGGGACCTGGGATTCTCTCTGTGCAAGATCACAAAGGGGTGCCTCCAATGGAGACAGTTATCTTGCCCTTAAAAGCTTTGAAACCTGGCATTGATGGTAGCTGGGGCCACCTTATGGAAGAAAGTCCTTTCAGGCATTGTTTACAGAATAGGGAGGTTTCATGTGTATTGAAGATCTGCTCTGGCAAGTGATTTTCCTCCACCATCAGCTTATCTGGAGTTTCCAAAAATTCTTCAGCTGCCTTCCCATCAACATTGGCAGACTCAGCACTCACATTTATATCATGCAATGAAAAAATGATTCTTGAATCACTTAAACCATGCAGAGTTAGCAGGAAGTTGAATTTCATAGTTGGATTTAACCTTTTCTTTCAACTTTGCAAACAAACTTCACTTTGGTTGTGATTGTCTTAGTGCAAGCAGGGATTGCTTCTGCAACTGGTCTTTAAACTACATCATTAGACGTCTCTCCATTTCTACATAAAACATTCTGCTTCTCATATTCTCTCTCTCTCTCTCTCTCTCTCTCTCTTTGTTGTTGTTTTCTGTGTGTGATATTGGGGATTCTCAGTTATACCCCAACTTTATTTATTTTATTTTTTTTAATTTTGAAACAAGGTCTCACTAAGTTGGAGAAGGCCTTGGTAAATTGCTAAGGCTGGCCACAAATCTACAATCCTCCTGTCTCAGCCTCCCAAGATTACAGGTCTGTACCATCACGCCTGGCTACCTTCTCAAGTTTTTTATACTCTACTTGTCTTCAATGAGGCAGGTCCCTTAATACCTTCCATCGCTTTGTTCTTGTTCTTCAAAACTGCAGCTCTGGTGGAATGAGGCGTGCCTAACTGGACAGCAATAGCCATCATGGATTTTCCACCTTTATAGTCCTTAATCAATTTTAATTTCATTTATGGTCAATCATTCCATGTGGCTTCTTACTAACAACATTAGCAGCGGATATCATATGCTCAGGGGCCTGATGAGATTAAATCAAGCACAAAAGAAAATGAAGCAATCAAGAGATGCAGGAAACAGGAGATGTGCAGAGCTGCAACCAGAGTCACATGGCATGCTGCCTTATAGTCAACTTTTTTTTTTAAAGTAGAAGCACACTCTAAAATAATGATTAAAAGTATAGTATAAGCTGGGTGTGGTGGTGTACTCCTGCAATCTCAGTACTTGGGAGGCTGAGGCAGGAGGATTGCAGGTTTGAGGTCAGCCTCATCAACTTAGCAAGACTCTTGGGAACTTAGCAAGACCCTGTTTCAAAAATATAAGATAAATAAAACGGGGCTGGAGGGTTAATGCCCCTGGGTTCAATCCCCGTACCCCCAAAAAAGTATAGTATAGTATAGCATAGTATATTCATAAACTAGTAACCTAGTCATTCATTACCATTATTAAGTAATGCTCACTGTACAGAATTGTATGAGCTTCACTTTTGTACAGCTGGCAGCACGGGAGCCAGTGAGTGATGCCTCTTGCTGGGACACCTGGAGAGCAATGGCCCCGCCAGGCAATGGGGAATTTCTCAGCTCCCTTATAATCTTATGAGACCACTCTTGTGTATGCTATCCATTGTTGACTGAAATGTCATCATCTGGTGTGTGACTGTATATGACATTCTGCAAAAGCAAAACTATGGAGACAGTAAAAAGATAGTAGTTGCCAGGAGAATGAGGAGAGAGAGAAAAGAATAAGACAGGTGGCACACAGGGGACTTTTAGGGCAGTGGAAGCACTCTGTAGGATACTCTAATCATGGATGCGTGTCAGTATATATTTTTGAAACCTACAAAATATTTGACACTAAGAGTGAACCTAATGTAATCTATGGACTTCAGTAAATAATGTACCAGCACTGGCTCAGCAATCCTAATGGGAGCTCCAGGTACTTTTTGCTCAGCCTGCCTGCCTTCCTTCCTTCCTTCCTTCCTTCTTCCCTCCCTCCTTCTCTCTCTCCCTCCCTCTTTTGCTCCCTCCCTTCCTTCCTTTCTTCCTTCCTTCCTTGGAATTGAGAATTAAACCTAGGCATATTCTACCTCTGAGTTACACCTCTAGCTCCTTTTATTTTATTTTTTATTTTGAAACAGGGTTTTGCTAAGTTGCTGAGGATCTCACTAAATTGCTGAGGCTGACCTCAAACCTATAATCCTCCCATTTTAGCCTCCAAGTATTGAGATTACAGGTATGCTCCACTGCACCTAGATTTGCTCAATTTTTCTGTAGATCTGAATTTGCTTCTTAAGATGTCCATCAATAGATGAATGGATTACAAAACTATGGGACATGTACAGAATGGAATTTTATTCAGCCATAAAGAAGAACAAAATCATGTTATTTGTAGGGAAATGGATGGAACTGGAAAACATTATGTTAAGTGAGATTAGTCAGTCACAAAAAGTAAAAAATCGTATGCGCTCTCTAATATGTGGAAGCTAGAGAGAAAATGGGACATAAGAGGGACTCCAGATGAAGAAGGAGAAACCTTAGGTGAGCAAAGAACTTGGCTTAAAGGAAGGTGATGGGGGAAGGGGGGACATCCTAATGAGCATGATGTACTTTCAGGAACACATCAAAGTCAATCACTAAACTGAACTTGAAAAGGAGGGAGGAGGAGGGAGTGGGGTGGGAATTGGGGAAGGGTTAAATGAGAAATGTGTGCATGTATGCCTTTACCAGCTTGTACCTAACAAAGATGTATGAATACAACACACCAATTAAAAATAAATTTTAAAAAAGAAATACCAATACCTAGGCTCTACCTCAGAAACTCTGATTTGGTTAGTTTCTAGTGGCTTATGAGGGTTTTCCTGGGGGAAGTTGGAGGCTTAAATCCACAGATTCTTGCCAAAAAGTGAGACATCCCCCATGTTTAACAAGTCAAAAAGACAGAAATGTCCACCCTAACTGGTCAGCATATCTTCAGAAAAGCAAACAGATTTGTTGACACTTTGGGAAGTTACAGAAGTACAGATGATTGGAAGCCAAGACTGTTGGCACAGTGAGTCTGAGGTTTACTGAGTTACAAAAGCTTCACTGGGGGAAGGTTTAAGGTACACAATCATCAGACATTCAGAGAAGTATGTATGTGTGTTTCTTAAATTTCCTGGAAGTGCTCTGGGAAAACTTTATTTCAGAACATGAGTCTGAAATTTAGATTTGCTTTGAGTTCTGGTTTCTAGCAACTTCCTTAAGAGTGACCAAGACTAAAAGCATGTTCACCTTTTACTTGAGGGCTCCTTTTCTCCTTCTTTTCTTTCTGTACTCTGGGTTTCTGTGCACCCCAGTCCTTGGTCAATGAGCCTTCAGGGTGTCCCTTCCAGGACCCAACTCCCTGCCACAATTTACTGTACTGTACAGGTTTAGAATCTCACTTCAATCCATGTTCTCTTCTGGTTAATCAGATTAAGTAGACCACATTGTTGTAATGGAGGATAATGGGTTATTATGTTACCCCTCTCAACAATTGACAATATGCATCAAACACCTCCCTATTGTTCCTGTCCCATGACCCAGTAATTCTATAAATGCCAGCACAGCTTTAGCTATATGGATGTTTGCTTTATACCATAGATAATTATACACATAAAATATTCTAGAAATATTGGGCAGATAACTACTCCTCTGACACAAAGTTCCCTGTCACCATTCACCATTGTGACGCCAAGGAGAGAGGGGTAGAACTGGCATTGAAATGTGAAGGGACTTCTGGCCCAGAGACAGTTTTGAGCATGAAGAAGTAGTACCGATCTTCTGCTGTTTCTGGAGGAGTGGGGGACACCGCTGGGGAAAACAGAGGCTGCTATTCTGTTTTCCCTATTCTGCACCAAATTTCTGGAATAGAGCATGCTAAATGAGTTGAGAGGAGAAAAAAAAAAAAAAAAAGAAGAACATCAGTTTTTGTTGTTTGTCTTTTTTTGGTGGTACTGGGGATTGAACCCAGGGGCATTCTACCTTCAAACTACCCCCCCCCCAGCCCTATTTTATTTTTTATTTGGAAACAGGGTCTCGCTAAGCTGCTGAGAGCCTCACTAAGCTACTAAGGCTGGCTTCAAATCTACGATCCTCCTGTCTCAGCCTCCCAAGTACTGGCATGGCAGGCATGCACCACCATGCCTAGAAAAAGCTCAGTGTTCACAGTTTTCTAGCTTGGAAGCTCCTGAAGCTGGAAGAGAAGTGGTGGTAAATGGGGCCAGTGGAGAACTGAGGCTGTGTTCCTGGACCCCCAGAGCCTCTCTACAAGTCCTGTGGGCACAGGACTGCAGGAGACCTTGGCTCAGAACACAGGCATGATGGTGTGCTAGAACTTCCAGACAAGCTGTCAATGGCTGGAACCATGAAATCCAGTGGTAGGAGGCACCTAATGGCTTCAGAAGCCCTCAGACACTTGTGCAGCTCAGCAGACAGCAGGCCCAGGACACCTGGGCTTCCCCCTCTTCCTTAGAGGGTGATGATGGTACAGATGGCAACACATGGGACCCAACGCCGTTAAGCAACACCACTGGCCCACCCAGAGATCCAGACTCGATCTTAGGAAGGAGCTGAGGGAGGGACAGGAAACCTCAGAAATGTAAGAAAGGAAGGAAAGCAATCTTTTCTATGGAAGTTACAAGATCACCTAGAGACTGGCAGGCTTCCATTTTGTAACTTTTGTACATGTGTCTGTATGTTCCACTCGTAGATGTACTGGTTTTGTGTTTCTCTTTTTGTAAAATCTACCCGGTAAAAACTAGCCAATCAGATTAGACTGTAAAGCTGTATTCCAGCCAATGGGGATCAGCATAGTGGCCTTTAAGTTAGGGAATAAAAGGCTGAGCGGACTGTCCACCTAGTGTGCTTGCCCCCTTCTGTGCAGAAGTAAATTGCCCTGCTGAGTTACTTTAGATTTCATGAATGTTTGAGGTTTCTCTAAAATTCATTTCTAAGAAAAACTACACATTTGTCCCAAGAAACTGACCTGAAATGGACTACTTCATGCATGGGGGAAAAAAATAGAGAAAATTGAATTTTTCTTTTCTTCCCAAAATAGTGTTGGAGGCCAGAGAACCAGGATGAGATCATAATGGAAAATAAACTCCTTTTTTTTTTTTTTTTTTTTGGTTCAATTGATTGGCGCTGGGTTAAATTTCCATATTACACTCAACACATATATAGTGGGGTTTATCCTCAAGGCAGGAGGACGAAGGACCCTTTCACAAACCTAAACCAGAGAAGAGACCACCATATACTGATGATGGGTATTGATTGTAAGAAAGTGGTAAGATGTCCATTGTTCACC
>PVLC010018063.1:0-32600 GCA_004027655.1 Graphiurus murinus
TTTTTTTTTTAACAGTCTTGCTGAGTGAGACTCAGTCTTGCTGAGTCTCACTAAGTTGTTGAGGCTAGCCTCAAACCTGTAATTTTCCTGTCTCAGCCTCCCAAGTGCCAGGAGTACAGACATGTGCAACTAGGCCACGCTACAGTGACTACTTTTATGTATTTTGTATCTGACAGATGCAGATAGAGACTAAGCTTTCTGGTATGATGTGAGTTCTGGGTAGTAGAAGTGTACAGAAGGAAAACCATCTATGTCATGCCTAATGGGTTTACAAATTTCTATTCCCAGCAGGACAAATGATCCTTCCTCATCCAGAATCCTTCACAGGAAACCATCACTTGTCACTTTGAAGCATTTGTTACTGTGCTCTGTATTCTTGTGCTTCCTGGATATTGCCTTGATTAGAACACACTGAAAACGTGACCCAAACTCTCCAAAGACCCTCAGAACACTCTGCTGAGGAAACCACGGCTCTTTGAGGCTGCAGCCAGTTCTCTTGGCAGCTCTGCATCCAACTATGTTCTTGGGAGAAATGTGTTGGAGAGATGCTATCCCCGGCAAAGCCTCAGAATAAAAAACAAATGCAAATGTGTTCCGTAGTTTTATAAGATGCTTTCTCTTCCAACACTTCCCTGAAGTTGAGGCCTCCTGGGATAGAAATCTGAAAAGAAGCCACTTCTGCCTAGAGCTGAGCTGTTCAATAGAAATGTGAAGTGAGCCACATATGTAATCTTAAATTTTATAGTAGTAACATAAAAGAGTAAAGAGGTTGAATTAGCCAGGCATGATGGTACATGTCTGTAATCCCAGTACTTGGGAGGCTAAGACTGAAGAATTGCAGGTTGGAGGCCAGTCTCAGTAATGTAGTGAGATTCTCAGCAACCTAGTGAGAACCTGTTTCAAAACAGAAAATAAAAAGAGCTGGAGGTGTAGCTTGGAGATAGAATGTCGCTGGGTTTGATTCCTAGCACCACCCATAATACACATACAAAAAGGTGGAATTAGTTGTAATGATGTATTCTAGTTTGGCCTGAAATATTATCAATTCTACATATAACATAAAAATTATATTTTTTCTTTTTTCATTCAATTTATTTATTAACTGATAAATAAAAATTAGAAATATTTATGGGATACCATGTTATATGTTGATACATGTATATATTATGTAATGTTAAAATAAGATTAAGCATACTTATGTCCTCAAACATCTGCTATTTCCTTATGGTAAAAACTTTCAAAACCCTTTTTCTAGCTTTTTGAAATGTACCTTATGTTGTTATTATCTATAGTAACTCTACTGTACAATAGAACTTTTTACTCTTATCTAACAACAAAAAAATTGAGATATTTTACCTTTGCTCACACTACTTCTTTGAAATCCAGTGTGTATTTTACCTTACAGAACATTTCGAGTGAGAGTAGTCACATTTCTGTGTTCAGTATACACTTGTGGCTAGGGGCTGCTGTGTTACATGGCAGAGGCCTAGACTTCTGTTATTTTTTTTTTTTTTTCTTGTGGTGCTGGGGATTAAACCCAGAAGCATTCTATCTCTGAGCTATACCCTCAACCCCTTCTATTTTTTTTTTTTAATTTCGAAACAGTCTCTCACTAAGTTCCTGAGGGCCTTGCTAAGTTACTGAGGCTGGCAGGAAACCTGTGATCCTCCTGTCTCAGCCTTTCACATAATGGGATTATGGGCATGAGCCACCATGTCCTGCTTCTGCTCTTTCTAGGGTCAGTAGGATATTCTCCTTATTCACTACTGCCCACAGTTTGGAAATGTTTTTAAAATGAAATCTATTACCCTAAGGGAGATGATCATTAAGCACAACATAAGCTGTGAGCTAAAAAGAAATAAGTTTCTCTATGATTTAAGTTTTTCTTAAGCAAGTCCCATGCATGGGAATAAAAATAAATAAATCAAGCAAATAAACAAAAAACAAAGATCAACAAGTTAGCCCATAGTTACCACTATATTCTTAAGCTGTTTCTACCTTCAAGTTTTTATTGTGAAAACAACTCCTCTCCTGTCCCTCTATTTGGTGCGGGTTTAAAAGTAACTTCTCCAAGGAAGTTGAATGTACACTTAGTTGGACAGTCTTTGGTGTCATCTGTGCTCACCTACCTGCAGCCTCTTGGTCAAAATCTCTGAGCCTGCTTTCTAAGCTCTAAACTAGGGATAGTAATATTGTGTTGTAAGTGTTGGGTGAAGATCAATGTCAGATAACAACACAATAAGCCTGGTATAGTGCCTGGCATATGACATAAAGGATATGATGTCATAGTAGGGCATTTCAACTTTAGCTTGAAGGCAACAGAGCCAGTAAAGACTGAAAATGAAGGGTGATTTTATCACATTTTCCATTTATAAGGCATTTTTTTGCTAGGAAGAAAAATGAAAATTTTTTTTTCTTATAGCCAAGCATTGTTCCAAAAAGAAGTGTTTGCTTCCAAATCTTTCGAATCTTTCCTTTGTATGAAAAGGAAAGAATCTTGGCTAAGCTTCAAACTGAATTTTTCTGTATACCCAGAAGTATTTTTGAATGAATAGATTGAACATTCCACTGGGCATATCTAACTCTTACATTTAGGAATTTGAACTTTTCTTAGGAGGATATGTACAATAATACCCGAGGCATGACTTAGCAAAATGACTTTACTATAACCTCCGTTGTCCTTTTGTCTTCACTGGGTTTCAATATAGTCTCCTGGAACTCTTTCTTGAGAGAATGCTGACTCCAGCTCGAATGGTTCTAGGCTAGATGATCTTAAGAGCCTTGCTTCTGTTCCATAGATCCCTTTGGGAAGTAGTGATGATGAAATTGATTATTCTGATTGAAAAAATCAAAATTAATAAATGATAGCAACTGAACAGGTTTGTTTGGCCAAGGATAGCCAACAAAATCCAAGTTGAAACTTCAGCAAATATTATAAAAAATGATAATTTCTCCTCATTTCAGGGAACTTATTCTTGAAATCTCTACGTCGGAGAATTCTGACAACTGTTTTTTACATCACTAGAGAATCTAACTCTATCTACTCTGTACTGTTTGTCATCAGGATCAAGGGCTACTCCATGCCCAAAGCTAAGAATATAATCAACCTTCTCAATTTATTGACCTTTACAGGTCCAGGATATATGCAGATACAAGGAGAAAAAAAAATGTGATAATGTCACTCAATTTGTCTATAGATTAGCTGGAAAGAAATGCATTAAACTTTACAGACTTGTTAAGTAGCTGCTTCTTACTGGCAAATATGAGTGCACAATAGATAGAATTTAAAACTTGCATCCTTAAACTAAGTAAATGTAAAGGGATCTCAGAAAACATTATCCAAATTTGAAGTGTCTGCCTATAGAAAACCAATAAGAGCCAGGTGTGGTGGCACACACTTGTAATCCCAGCATTTGGGAGGTTGAAACTGGAGGATCTGGGTTCGCGGGGCCAGCCTTAGCTGCTTAGTGAGGCCCTCCGCAACTTAGTGAGACCCTGTTTCCAAATAAAGAATAAAAAAATCAGGCTGTGGCTGTAGCTAGGAGGTAGAATGCCCCGAGGTTCCATCCCCAGTACCGCAAAAGAAAGAAAGAAAGAAAGAAAGAAAGAAAACCAATGAACCACAGCCAAAGATGTGTGAGGGCCAAGATATCAAGAGAGATTTTAACCTTACAAACTAAAATTAAAGCATGTAAAAGAAATTAGAAAATAAAAAGTACTATTTAACTTTCAGGGGTTACTATTAAATCTCTTCTTTAATGTCAGTACATTGCAATGAAAGCTTTCCTCTGGGACAAGATATGAGTCATCTGACTTTTTGCACAGTAAACTCTAGCAGAATCTAACAGTTGGTCAGACCTGAGGAGCCACAGCCCATCACAAAGTTCCACCGCTTGCCTTATAAAAGAAAAGACTTTTCCTCTATTCTCCTCTGCTGAGATCAGGTTACAATATGAAAAGGCATTGTGCTTCCAGGTATTTTTTTTTTAAAAAAACCTCAGAACCCAAGTTTTTAAGAATATGAGATGATTCACTTTGTTGTAGTTTAGCCTTAAAGAATAACTTGAGATTTTTCCAAGAACAAACTTTTCATGTATTGAAAGAGATAATTTACAGAAAATAATTGTTTTATTTGCCACATCATGCATGAGGATTTATTTATTTATTTATTTTATGGCCAGCAGAAGTTTCTGAAATATCCTAACTTACTTTCTGAGAAAGGAGTCCCCGATGGAGTCCCACGCTGTCTGGACGTCTGAGATGTTTTCCCACGGTATGCTGTGACTAGTGCATACTCATGCAAATCAGTTTCTGGTTCACCTTTCTAGAACCTGGAAAATTATTATGGCTCTAAAATAATTTGTTTATTCAAATGGAAAATAGCAATAAAAGCTTTGTATAATGATGGCCATTCAATTAAAAAGGTGAATTTCTCTTCACAGGACATATGCATCTCCTCCTCCACTCCTGCCAGACCTTTCTAGGAGTCCCTCATGGGTGGGTAGCTAACATGTGATTTGCATGTTGAACGTCTGGGCTGTCATGCGATACCTGCTCTTCTCTCCAGAGCCAAGCCACAGAAATATGGGCCTCTGTCCATATGTGCCCAGGGCTTCCACAGGGGCTGCCAGTGCTCAACTTTGAGGAAGGCACCCCCCAGATTATGGCATTCATGTTGCCAAAACTTGGAACCCTCCATATCCTTAAGGAATTTTAGCAAAACAACTCATTTTGTTTTAACTTGTTTTTAGATCAAATTTAACCTGAGTCTCCAGCAAAAGTCTAGAGGGGCTATGAATCTGAGGTCCAGTTCCAGGGTTCAGTATGACCCACTGTTCTTGGCGTGAACTGGATAGATCTTAGTATTTTTTCTTCATCCCATGAATGTTTCATGGGAAGAATACTTTGGGAAGGAGCCTCTTCATCACTCATGCAAACTGAGGGATGAGGAGCCCCTGTCATTGGTCTCTGAGCAGGCTTCTTTCTAAGAAGAGTACACCTTAGGCTCAAACTTGGACCTCCTTAACAAAGCAATCCTACCTGCCTCCAAGGGCCATACATCCTAGGTGTGACCCACTCATAGCCTGACTGTTTCAATGTACCTTACTGAATGCTGTAGTGGAAGAACATCGTAAGAAGTACTTAACTAAATTTGGAGATTCCCAATGAACTGCCTAGAATATATGATGTCCAGTTTGAGGCTTGAAATATGAATGCATTATATTTTTGTTCCACTTTGAGTAATGACAAATTATCCCATCCCAATCAATATGAATTAGAGAAATAAGAGAATTTCAATTAGAGCTCAAAAGCCACAGGGCTCCAGTTTCTGGAAATGGAGTGGAGGGACATAGAATGGCCTGGTGAAAGACTGACAGTTTACTTCAGGATAAACTTCTAGCAGCTGCTATGGAGACAATGACCTCAGCTCTTTAAACAATTTAATCTTATTGCCAATAAATATATGAAAAAATGTTGAACATTTTTAGCAACCAAGGAAATGCAAATCAAAACTACACTGAGATTTCATTTCACTCCAGTTAGAAATGCAGTCATCAAGAACACAAGGAATAGTAAATGCTAGAGAGAATGTAGGGGGAAAAGGAACACGTATACACCATTGGTGGGATTGTAAAGCCACAATGGAGATCAATATGGAGATTCCTCAAAAGGCTAGGAATAAAACCACCATATGACCCAGCTATATTACTCCTCAGTATCCTTCCCAAAGAACTAAAGTTAGTCTTAACTTGAAGTAATGGACCTCACTGGACCTCTGGCACACTGTGTTGACATGGCTGCTCAGAATATCTGTGAAACTTGCCTAGGCAGTTCAGGGGCAAGGAGAGGCGAAGGAATGTCACATAGTTTATTTCCCTGCCCAATTCCTGAGTAAATCTCAAGCCACATACTTTCTTGAGAACACATCATCCGTATCTTGTTCCTACTCCTAATATTTTCCCAAGACTTAATTAAAATAGTTGATTCAACAGTTAGCAATGAACACACAGCCCCATTGGTTTTATTTGGGAAACTCAGAAATTCTTTATAGTTTTTTAAACAGAAAGAAAGATACAGCCTAAATGAGACAATTGCTAATGTTTTGCTGAAGCTGATATATATTTCAAAGGTTAGTCAGCTTAAAATAAAAATAATCTAACTCATTGAAATGTAGTTCATTTAATTTTTTAACATGCTATCACCTACTTTCACATTTTTTTCACGGATAATAATAAGTGAATCCTCTCAAGTATTTCACCTCCTGAGTGACTCACATTGGGTTTGATTTCCATCCATACAAGGAAGGAGGAGAACAGCTAACAGGTGTGGATTACAGGATCGGTATAGTGTCAACACATAGCATCATCTCCAAAACTCCATGTGACATGTTTTATGAGGAGACTCTTAAGATGCAAGCCTATTCAGCACCAGAATCTGAGAGAGAAAGATCTTTGACCCCTCTCTATAGCTCCAAACTGGGCTATATTTCCATTAGGTGCTAGTCACTATTTTTTACTCTCTTAAAATCACAGACGCCGGGCGTGGTGGCGCACGCTTGTAATCCCAGCATTCGGGAGGCTGAGACCGGAGGATCCGGGTTTGCGGCCAGCCTCAGCTACCTAGTGAGGCACTCTGCAACTTAGTGAGACTCGGTTTCAAAATAAAAAATAAAAAATAGGGCTGGGGATATATCTCGGAGGTAGAATGCCCCTGAGTTCTATCCCTAGTACCGCAAAAAAAAAAAAAAAAAATCACAGACACTTGCATGCACATACTCATGCACACACATGCACATGTGCACATTTATACTTATTCGAGCCTGGCAGAGCAGTGAGCAGTGTCTCCTCTCTCAAGGACATCCTGTTGGAAACAGACTTGCAGACATTCTGGAAATAGTATGAAATTTTCTCAAAAAACTAAAATAGAACTACCACATGTCTAGAAATCTCAGTTCTGGATATATATCCAAAGGAATTGAAATTAAGATCTCAAAGTGTTATCACTCTCATATTCACTCTAATATTATTCACAACACTCAAAATATGAAAATATCCTCAGAGCCCATCAACAAATGAATGAACACAGAAAATTTTGTATATACACACAATGGACAATTATTCAACCTCAGCCTCAAAAAAGGAAAGTCTGTCATTTGGTGACAACACAGATAAATTTGGAGAGCATTATGCTAAATGAAATAAGCCAGTCACAGAAAGACAAATAATGCATGACTTCACTAACATGTCAAATCTAAAAAGAGTTGAATTCAAAAGTAGAGAGTATAACAGTGTTTGCCAGAGACTGGGTGTTAGAGGAAAGGAGAAATGATGATTAAATAGTACAAATTTTTAGTTATAGGATGAATAAGTTCTGGGAATCTCAGTACCAGTACATCCTATGACTACAGTGTATTGTATACTTCAAATTTGCTGAGAAAGTAGATCTTAGTTTTTCTCACCACAGGGAGAAAAATAATTATGTGGTAAGTACATGAGGTGATAGATGTGTTATTTAACTTGAATATGGTAATCATTTTGCAATGTATGCATGTACCAAATTATCACTATTATATATATTATGAAAATATATATATACCATTATAAAAATATTATATATATCACATATATTATTTTTATTTGTCAATTATAGCTGAGACAAAAGAAAGAAAAGAAATAGGGGAACTCGTCTTAGGGAGCAGCTTACAGAGCAGTCACTGTGTTGACCACTGGAATCATGGAAGTGTTTCCACTGCTGGGAGGTCCAGGGAAAGGAGAGGGACCCCACAAAATGAAATATTCTCTTTTCTGCAACTTCATCACTCTCAGCATTACAGTGTTGTAAAAGTATGGTTTGAAGTGTCCATTACTCACCTCCTGCCAACTGTCTTCCAGCTCCTGGATGGAATAGAAAGAACACTAGGGCATGGGGTCTAACTTGGCTAAGAGGTAGGAAACATGGAATGGACATCAATGGAAAGTATTCAGGCTCAAAAACAAGCTTCTGGGGGAAACCAAACAGAAATTGTGTGAGGCAGCTTGGAAATGTTGACCTAAAATGAGGCAAAAATCAGGGAGAAGGAAGCCTAAGAAATCCATAAGCATGGTGTGTCCCCAAAGTTGAAGAGGAATTTTAGCAATTAAAAGTTCAGCAAGCGTCTAAGAGCCAGGAGTGAAAAGGTTTATTGTCCCAGTCAGGAGAAAGAAATTAAAGTACTTCCTAGTTGGACGCCAAAATTAAAAAAAAAAAAAAAATGGTGGTAGGGTTGTTTCAAACAGATTTGGAAGTTATTTCTAAAGAAAGCAAGACAAAACAAACCATAACCACAACAAACTGTTCAAGACCCTGTGGCCTTCTTGTTTTCTTTATTTCACTCCTGAAATCAAAGGGATTTTTAAAATCCTTTTATTTTCTTGATTTTCTCCCTAACCAGAAAGAAACAAATATAGATACTAGAGAAACACATGAGAGAGAAAATATGCTTCCAGGATGTCTTTAGAAACAGGGCCAAGGAATAAAAAACTCTCTTGGTCATACCTGTCTCAATTCATTCTGAGCTCTTTTTCCATTTGATCCTTTGCAAATTCTAGTTTATCTCATTGTTTCAGTCAGCACTCTCATGGCTACAATCCAATGTTTGACATACAACTCAGAGGAAGAAAGATTCTGTTTATGGGTCTAGAGATTCCTGTCCATATATATAGTCCATTTATACTGGCTGCCAAGCAGGAGCCAGGGCCATAGGTCCTTAGGGACTGATGACAGGAAGCAGAGAGAAGGGTGAGAGTTTGGGTGAGCTCATGGCAGCTGGGGAGAAAGACGAGCAGTGCACTGCAGCCTGTCCAGGAAACACTGTGCCTGGCCATGCTCCCGGGGACCCCTCCCCAGCAACCAAGCCCCACCTTCAACATGGCTGCCTTGTCTACCACATGGAGTTTGGGAGACATTCTAAATCCAAACCATAACACTTATGCAGTTTAGGATTACATGAGATTTCTGTAAGCAAAAATGCTCTAGAATATATAGATCTATATGGAGACAAAGCATCACTACTATTATTATATTGTTTTGGATCTGTTGCCACATCCTAGACTGTCATGCTGATAAATCTGTTTGTATTTACCAGACACTGAGGCCATATTGTGGGTCCAACAAAGAATACCTGCTTTACTCTTCACAACAGCCTCCCCTGGCAGCTGTTCACTTGGCCCTGCTTTTAATACAATGACTCCACTGGGGAGGAGTAAAAGAGTTGCAGCTGACCCAACAATCATAGTGAGGTACTGGCTCACCTAGGACTCAGACTCATCTCTGCCTGACATTCAAGACTATGCTCTGAACCACCTTTTTAAAAAGTCACTATGTGGTAATTTTCTATTTCTACTGTAATAAAAAATACCACAAATCTGTCATCTTATGGATCTGGAGGTCAGAGATCTGACATGAGTCCTGGGACCAGCTCAGGTGTTAGCAGGAGCTCTAGGGGAGCATGAGTTCCTTGCCTTTCCATTCTCTAGAGGCTACTTCCAGTCTTTGGCTCATGGCCACATCACCCCAACTCCTGCTTTAGCTGTCACATCTCCATCTCTCTCTTTGACCCTCCTGCTTCCTTCCTATGGAGACCCTTGTGATCTCTTTGAGCCTGCTTGATAAGTACAGGATAACCTTCCTATCTCAAGGCACTTGTTTCATATCTTCAGAAGTTCCATATGTCATAGAGGATAACATATTCATGGATCCTTGGGGTTAGCATGTGGAAATCTTTGGAAGGGGGCATTATGCTATCATACAATAAAAAATGCCTTACTATTTTGAGGGGGAATCATTTTGGCATATAGATGAGGCTTTGTGTTTCTTTATGTTTCCTTCATGACTATAATCAAGCTCTTTGAGCAAAGGGACCATGTCATCCCATAGCTGATGATCTCTATCTGACAGAGCCAACTGTGAAGAGTTAGGTATAGAGGCAGAGGTTGAGCATGACATCAAATCTCCCCCTTATCTCTACCCTTCTATACCTAACTACTTCACCGGAAAAGGAATTCTCCCCAACCATTATCAGGGAACAACATTTTAATTCCATCATCATATATAAAACTAAAAATGTAAATAACCTTGACTAAAATGAGACAAACTAGCAAAAATATTAAATAGTCACTAGTGGAATAAAAAAGACCTTGGGGGGCAAAGGGAACAAAGAGGAGGAGTGAGACACAGAGAAGAGACTTTGAGAGGAAGGGGCACCCCAAATAATTTTTAATTCTTCATAATTTTGCCAAGGTCTCTATCTACTCTCAGTAAAATTCTGGTGATCATTGGTATCACTGATATTTTCAGTTACCTTCCTTTCTAGTACATGGTAGGATTACTATTTCCCAAACCTTGAAGTTAAGGTGGCTAACTTATTCCTTTGGCCAATAAAACCTATTGGCACCAGGATGAGCAAAGGCTCAAAATGGGCAGAGGTGGTATATGTTACATCCAGACAGACTCCTTGACGGGCCAATGTGTGAGCTGCCATATTCCCAGCCTCTGCCCCAGGAACTACATGCTGTGGAGCCCCCGTTAACCTGTTTCACTAAGTATGAAGATTGAAGAAGAGACCTCAGTTGACCTGATGTTCATAAGTAGTATTAATGAATAAGCCTTTGTTAATATCTACTGATATTTGAAGGTTTGATATGCTGCAGCGAACATAGACTCTCCTGGCTGCTATACAAACCTTGCTTTGTTATAGACATGGTTACTGCTGCAGTGGAGCAATGAGAAGGGAGGGTAGTTAGATCTCATTAGTGGCAATGGGTTTTTTCCTAAAGCTTCTCCTAGGAACAATGCATTAAATAAAAATAAGTGCTTTTCTGAAAGTATAATGTACACAAAGATAGAGTGCTTTACAAGTTGAAAATCGCTTTGCAAATACTAGTTAAAACAATATTTATCATCTACAAGTGCATCCAAGATGGCATGTTTGTTTTCCTTATTTTGCAAGCCCATAATATTTACTTGTCTCTCAGTAAAAAAGTACTCAATCCCACTGTACAGGAACAATTTAAAACATCAGAGACAACTTTCCTAATTTATATGTTAAATGTACATGAAGAAGACAAAAGCCATTCAATAGACTATATGCAGTATAAGATGAGTGCTTCTCTTTTATTTTTATCATTCATAACCTCTGGAAATAGTATATAAAAGACAAGCATTGTATTCAGCATGTCATGACCACAGAAAGTGAAAAAGAGGGATTAGTGGCTCATTGAAATCAAACTATCACTGCGCAATTCACTACCTAACACTTTACTCCTCTGGGTACCAGGATGGGCAAAGGCACATACATTCTGTAACTATTTTCTTTATGCCAAAACCTGAAGCATGCATAAGTTTAGCAACATATTATCATCTTGGAATAGGACATTATTAAAACTTCCTAATCCTTAACCCTACAAGATTAAGAGATCAAAAGCATGTTTTCTAAGTGAAAAAAACCTAATTGATAAATATTTAATTTCTATGCTCCTAAAATTAGAGAATGATAGGGATAAAATAATATCTCTCTCTCTCTCTGTTTCTCACTCTCTCTTTCCCTTTCTCTGTCACTCTCTCTTCTCTCACCTTTCCCCTCTCTCCTCTCTCTCTTTCTTATCACATAGAGGGGGTGAAGCCTATTCCGCAGCATATCTAGCTCCATTAGAAAGAACATCCATATCAGACAGAGGCAACTGTGGCTCTTGCGTATATTTTCTGGCAAAAGTAATCTGGACTTAATCTCTAGAGGCAGAAGTTAGAACTTGGTTTCCTAGCTTCTGGTCAGTTACATTGCTACCAAACAAGGAATAAGAAAGATTTTCTTCTTCAGATTACCCTTGGGACTGATCTTTCTTTCTATCATGCTTAGTAAGTCTCCTGTATAAGGAGTTTTCACAGCACTCTGGGAGCTATTTCTCACCCGAGAAGCCCTCTACTAGAGGGCACAGACCATGGTTCCTTACAAGGTACAGTCATGCTACAGAGTGGTCATGGTTCAGCACTGATGAGCTTAAAATTGTATTTCCCTTAGTTTCACTTCTGGCCATTGCTACTTTCTTTTAGTCTTTAGGAGAAAAGTTCCCTTTCTGATTCCTGAACATTCTCTTCAACACAAGGGCAACATCCCCACCCCCTACTTTCCCTTAGTCAAGCCACCTTTCCCTACACTTCTTTAAGGTTCTTTCTTGAGATAGTTTCATTTTGCACTGTTCCATTCCTTCATGTGCAGTGAGCTTTACACACCAAGTAAATGACGAAGTAAATGACAAAGTCTACAAGTGATTCCAGCCAAAAGGTTCTACCTACAGTGAATATAATTGAGAAGGAAATTATGCACACACGCTACATTCTTTTCCTGGAATAAACTAATGATCCTTGGAAACATCTCATTTGCCTATACATACTTCTGTCATTGCCCCCCCCCCCCGACTCCCGCCAAAATTCAGGACGAAATCTTTCCCTGTCTTCTTGGGTTCCAGGGTAGCACATGTTGCTAGTATCTGTGAAAAAGAGGTAGCAGTGTGTACTTTTGTAGAGCACCCCTCACCCTTCAATTCTCATAGTGAGACATAGCAAAAAATTAATATTCAAATCTATAATTCTCCTGAAACCTTGAGCAAGTAACCTTATCCTAGGAAAATGATCTGTATCTTGATTTATATTAGATGAAGAATTCTCACATTTAAACTCTCACAGATAAGAAAAGGAAGATTCCAGAGAAAATCAGATGGGAGGTGGGGATAACTGCTGCAGAAAGTACATCTTGTAGAGGGTTATCTGAGGTCCTGGGTCATCAAGATTGTCTGAAGTCCTACTGTTATTCCTGGCATTATGGTTTGGAAAGACTTGTTGAGATGTCCATTCTATCATATTGGATAGAACAATGTCCCATGGCCAGAGTATTTGAGTTTGGTGAGTCCAGGAACTCAATTTATTTTATTCATCTGTGTAATAAACGGAAAGCAGTGGACAGTGCCTGAGGTCATAGATCTCTGGGATGAGCTTTAGTTGCTCTTTGGGGAGACATAAGTCAATGTGTTGAACAAAACTAACTGATTCTCTCAGGTTGACATAGTTACCTCATTTCTGTAGTTCACCTAATCACCTCTTAGATTAGACACAACGTGTGATTTTCTTTAAGGTCATTTTACCATGAACTCCTCCTAAACTCTTGAGTGGAGATAATATCAGTAAGGAAAGTGGTCAGCTCACTCTTTCAAGGAACCAGTTTTCAGAGCAAAACTGTCAAGATCCTTGTCAGCACTAGGAAGAATTGATGAGTTTTTAATATTGCCTCTTCCCTTCCCCGCATGTGACCACTGACTAGAGGTGAAATAAGTCCTTCTCTGGGTGGGGTGAAAGTCTTGTCTAAGGATTTGTTGCCTTCTAATTTTGCCTTTTGTTTACTTTTTGTAGTTCTGTAGTTAGCTCGTAGGACTCTGGGGACCTTGAAATTGAAGCACAAGATTTTGACATCCTACAAATAAAGTCAGAGGCAATGAGTAATCTCAGCTCAGCACAGCTGAGAGGGCATGGGGCAGGCCTGGAAGTCATTAGATGAAAAACTCAGATCAAAATTTAAGATGAAAATATTGGCAGCTAGTAAAATATCAAAGCCCCAACAATTCATTCCTTTGTCTTCCTTGCCTTTCCCGTCTTTGGGCTCTCATACTACATTCAGGTCACAAGAAGATCCTCCTCTTACAGAGATCACACAGGGCCTTAGGTGCTTGCTAGAACACATGGTATTGTATATTTCCCCTGGAGATCTTCTCTTTTGGGCATGTTTTTGGCTGACTTAGATTGTGGAAAACAACCAATGCACGCTGCCTCACTCATTTCAAGAATGTTTATTGCAATCATAACCGAGACAGGTTCTTTATTTGTTAATACTCCACAAAAACTTCATACAATTTATGATATTTTCTGGCATAGAGAGAGAGATTAATACAACCTGGAAAGCTGGTTGGGCAATCCATTTACCAGGGAGCTCAGTTAGCTGTGTTGGGGTCCCAGGTCCAGGTCAGTTGTGAGCCTGTTTCTGTTCTTCAGGCCTAACTTTAACCCGTGTTCAACCAAAACCAAAGGTAAGGACTTGCTACCAGGATAGCTGGATAGTGTTCAACCTTGATAACAGTAGCGGGCATGGCAAGGTGACAAAACTCCTTGGCAGAGGAAACTGTGGGTTTTCAGTCTCAGGTGTTGACAGTTTTAGTCCTTAAGTTGCTTGGGACTCCAGTTGGTTGTTAAGGCATTACAGCTAGGTGGCAGGCATTGCACCTACATGTTGCCCATCGGGCCCAGGCTTTGTACCTTATGCCTGGTGCTTGTGTTGCCCCTGATACCCTGGGTGTGTTGTGCCACACCTGTGTGAGAATCACACTTGTGCACTGCACATCATGTGTGAGCCATGCCCAGATGTGCTTTGAGGGTTAAATCCCTCTTCAGCTTTAATGGAGCCCTGTTTTAAAATGTATGCTCCATACAGGGAATCAGCTGATTCCTTACAGGCCCTAGTGATATCCTGGTGTAGATTAAGTGGATTACAATTCAAGAAATAAGAACTATTGATATTTCCCAGAAACTTCAAAAAGGGATGAATGCCTACAACATATAAATCTCAGAGAGACATTTATCAGCTGTGTGTGCACATGACATAACCATCCAGAGAGGGGATAATTTAAGAATAAAAGATAAAAAAGGTTGGGTGAGCTGTCATAAGAAAGTCAGTGAAGGTTGAATGAGGATAAAAAGATGTTTCCCTACTAGGACCTGAGAAAAAGGGGAAATTCCCCAAATAAGAAAAAATTGGGGCAAAGCCAGTCAAAGTTAAAGACAACTCTGAAAAGATTGGCTGGTGTGAGCTGCCCTGGATCTGAGACTAACGGATAATGCCAGACTCTCTTTCTCAGAGGTCAGCTGATGCCTGAGAACAGCACTAGGGTTATTCGGTCATAGCTGAAGCCTTTCTGGCTCAGTATCACCCTGCTACGGCCTGCTGCAGTCCAGTGAGCAATAGCTTCTAAATCCAGCTGAACAAGATAAATTATGTAATCATTCTACCTGACGCTTTTGTGATTAGGGATGATTTGTATAAAGACCTCAGAGGGCCACCTTCAATTTAGATGTTGGATTAATAATCCTGTCTTTCATAATTTTATGTATTATCTCCTAAATAGAATTCACCTGATTATGAGTGAAAAAATAGAGGTTAAAAAACAACATTCAAAGAAATGCTTTCATTTAATAAGAGCTAAAGGTTGCAGACTAAACATTCCTCTTATTTATGCATTGATGTATTTATTTATTTACATATTTATGTATATATTGACAATATTTCTGCATATTTACAGGGTACAATATGATAATTCAATACATTTGTATGATGTGTAATGCTCAAATAAGGGTGGTTAGCATTTCCTCAAACAATCATTTCTAGCCAAGTGTGGTGGCACATGCTTGTTATCCCAGTACTTGGGAGGCTTAGACAGGAGGATCGCAGGTTTTCGACCAGCCTCAGTTACTTAGTGAGGCCCTTCCACAACTTAGTGAGGCCCTGTTTCAAAATAAAAAATAAACAATAGGGCTGGGGGTGGGGCTATATCTCAGAGGTAAAATGCCCCTGGGTTCAATCCCCAGGACCAAAAAACAAAAGCATTTCTATGTATTGGGGGCCTTTGAATTCTTCTAGTTCTTTGCAAACCTAACAGATTTTTGTAGACTATAGGTACTTTACTAGGTTATAGGACACCAGAACATTAATTCTTCTTATCTAACTGTGATTTGGTACCACTTATCTAGACTGTCTGTTCTTTATACCCACTACCCTTCTCAGTCTTTAGTGACCACTATTTTACTCTCTTCTATGAGGTCAATTTTTTAATTTCCACAAATTAATGAGAACAGGTGATATTTGTCTTTCTATGCCTGGCTTACTTCACCTAACAAGATATCCTCCAGTTCTGTCCACTTAGACAGATTGGAAAAAATAATATTGTCATAATGACCATACTATCCAACTTGATCTACAGGTTTGATGCAATCCTCATTGAATTACTAATGACACTTTTTACAGAAATAGAAAAAAAAATTCACATGAATCCACAAAAGACCCTGAATAAATAGCCAAAGCAATCCTGAGCAAAAGAGGCAAAGCTGGAGGCATCCCAATACTTGACTCCAAACATACTAAATATTTTTATTTAAATGAAGATCTTGGTGGGATACGGTTGTTGCATGCCCATAATCCCAGTACTTGGGAGGCTGAGACAGGAGGATCTCTGGTTCGAGACCAGCCTTAGTAACTTAGTAAGACCCTGTTTCAAAAGAAATAAAATAAAATAAAATAGGGCTTATGGTGTATCTTAGAGGTAGAATGCCCCTGGGTTCAATCCCCTGTAAAACACACACACACACACACATACACACACATAAACACACACACACACAATCTCAGTGCAAATGAAATGGGATGATTTCATCCTAATACATCTAAAGATACATACCATATTTAGGAAAGCAGAAAAATTTGCTTCTTATCAGTAAAATCACCTCATTATGCTGGCAGTATTTATAAAAAAGGGGACTTTAAAAAGCTAAATTATAAAGCAAAAAATTGTACCAAAGCTGAACACCAAAAATAGGTAATCATAATCCAAATGGAAACTCAATCACTGCACTTTGATGACTAAAGATACAATTATCTATTGCCTATGATACCTAGCACTGAAAAACGATCAACAGATGCACAGAATCAATGAGATCCTGGCTAATACCCACTGGCGAAGGCTCTGTATGTTTTCTCCTAATTCTACATTCAGGAATGTTACTTTGGCAGCTGAAAATGATCGTGATGCAAACATATATGCTCCTTAACTTATAATGGGGTCACCCGTGGTAAGTTGAAATTGCATTTAATATACCTAACCTACTGAACATCATAGCTTATCCTAGTCTACCTTAAATGTGCTCAGAACATTGATATTAGCCTGCAGTTGGGTAAAATAATCTAAAGCAAAGCCTATTTTACAATAAACTCTTGACTACCTCATGTTATTTATTAAATTCTGCAGTGAAAGTGAAAAACAAAATGATCCTGTGGGTACATTTTTGCACAATCATGTGTCAGAGACTGTCTATATTTACACCAAGGAAACTGACTAACAAATCAGTCCCTTTCAACTCTGCCACCCCCCTGCTCCCAGCCAGTTGTTAAACATTTACCTGCACATCATGGCATAGAATTCTACTTTAGTCATAGTTAAGTCCAATTTTCTGTGTGTGAGGGAGGGATTCTTTTTTTTAATATTTTTACTGGTGTGTTATAGTCTTACATCATAATGCAGTTTGTAGTGATAGTGACATACATGCACACAGCATTTGGTGGGCTTTCCCTGTTCCCTCCCCAAAACCCCCTCCCTCTACAGGGTATTGAGATTGGCATTGGTATTCTCACATACATACATAATAGGATAATCATTCATATTATTTATCATATGTCATTATACCAATGCATAGGTTCAACAAGAAAATAGGTGCTAGTAGCAATATTCCAGTTCAGAAATGGGAATGGAAATAACCAGTATTCTCTGATGAATGACCCCAGGGGTACTCTCTCAGTTTATTGACAACAGATAATTGGTACCTTAAACTGCCAGCCAGCAAGAGATCTATGCTCAAACTCAGCCTCTCATAGAGCTCCAAGCTCTCTAGATGGAACAAATAGCATTTTCCATAACTCCCCTTGAAATATTTGGCACCTAAGACAGGTTGCCAGAGTTCAGTGCTTATTCACTCCATTCAAAGCTGCCTTCAAGCTTACCATATAGCAAAGAAAGCCATAGACCAAAGTCTCTTTTCTAGAGCCCAGATCCTTGGTGTATTTAGCCGAGGTTACTACAAATTGGTAATTTGAATGTTTCTCAAATAAGGGAATAAATGAACATTCTTAATGAACACTATTATGTGATAGCTTTCAGTAAGCAAAAGAAAGCAAATTTATTATAGAGTTCTTTGGCAAAAAGCCATAGGAAAGATTTTCTGGTACTTGCCTGTAATATATTATAAATTGGCAGGGGCCAGACAATATTTTCAGTTCATTCAAAATGAGGATAATGAAGACTCTCCTTTTAAGTAAAGACCAAGGTAATCCTGGGATTTAGGGTTATTAATGCATTCTTTATTTTCTAGCAAACACCACCACCCCAACACCACACACACACAAACACACACACACAGCACAAATTTACATGTAGAATTAAAAGATAAAAGAATGATGCATATCTGGATGGTCATGTCTGCTCTTATATAAGTTGAAGCCTAATATCCAAAGAGAAGAAAAAAGTATGCAAACGAAATTTATAAGTTCCTGGAGCACAGCCACAAAATATTATTGAGATTAGAAAAGGGGTGAAACCCTGGTCATGCTCTTGATGAAAAGCCCTGCTTGCCTGTTACCAGATGTGAATCATAAAATCTCCATGGTGATGAGCAGGCAGATGCCCAGTGATATTTTCCTGTCTGCATTTAGAGGGGGAGAATTTAGATGGTTTGCCGATTCCAAGTTTTTAGAGGTAAACTTAGATTTTTATCCAACATCAATCCCTTTTGACCCCCTTAAACAATGTAGCCTGACATTTTGAGGGCTGACCCTGAAGTGTTTCTTCATTTCTCTATAACAAATGGTTCTCTGGTCCTTACCTCATTGTCAGCTACTTTCAGTGCACCCAGAAAGCAAGAAATATAACTCTAAAACACCCAAAAAGCTAGCTTGCTGTGGCCAGCATTTCTACATGAACTCTTATCCCATTGATTTAGTTAGTTAAGGGTACTTTTCTTCACTTACAAGTATTCAGTTAGGAGGTAAGACAACTATTATTGGATAATCTTTAAAATTTGTTATTTCTTATAGGAAAGAAAATTTGGCATTAATACTTAAAAGCAAATAAGACCAGGTGACAAGCAAGGAAAAATATTCTAAAGAATACTGAAACAAAACATCAAACCTCTAGCATGTCATATCTGGTTCCTGAGTATACTCTTATTTCAGACACATTATCAGGAGCATGCTAGTTATCCTGAGGAATATGAGAATTGATATTTGATGGTAGAAGGCATGATGATCTGTGAGCAAGGGTTGAGTTGGTTTTAATTATAAAAGGTATGAAGCCACAAAATTCTTCAAAAGAGTTGCCTCCTCTTTTCTCCTCCATTTTCTATCCACAGCAATGACTTCCATATGTAATAGAAACTTTAGAAATGTTTAAGATTTTATTAAGAGGTATGTTGAGATGGGCCTTCTCATGTGATTTTCATGAACGCATACATTAGTACAACTTTTCAGGGAAGTAATTTGACTAGATGAACAAGAGCCATAAAAATTATCTAATTTGTTGTCCTAGTATTTCTTTACTAGAAGTTGATCCTAAAGAAATAATAATGATAGCAAACTAAACATGTTAATTTCCTAAGAAAAAGAGAATGATTAAGTGTACATTGACAAGATGAAATACTATGCTGTTTTTAAGTATTATCTTTTGGCAGAATACTTAAAATTTTGAGGATATAGCCATAATATTATGTCCAGTGAAAAAAACACAGATCCAAAAATGCATATACAGTATATTCTCAATATATACACATGCATATAAACACACACAAATAGACATACTAGACAAAACACTGGGAGGAAATATGACTGAGTACTTAAAGTAGTTACATTAGGGTAGAAGGGGGAATAATGATTAATTCATTGATAAGTGACAAAAATTTCCACTCCAATGAAGTCTTTATGTGGTTCTTAAAATTTTCAAATATCCATTCTTTATCGGTTCTATATTTTGTATATATATTTTCTAAGTTCACAGCATTTCTTTTCACTATTACGGTGTCATTTGTTAAATACAGACATTTTTGGTAATTCATTTTTTCAATCTTTTCCTTTATGTTTTCTTTTCTTTCTAAGAATTATTTTTGTATGCTTCTGTTTTCTAAATATTTCATAGTTTTGCCTTTCATATTCAGGTATTTAATTTACTCAGAATTGATTTATGTGTAAGATTATAATTTTCCATGTACATAACCGATTATTCTTGCAGTCTTTTTTGAAAAGTCCCTGCTGATCTACAATATAAGGACAAATGTCTCCATATGTGTAGATCTGTTTCTCGGCTCTGTATTTGGTTGATTTCACTATCACTAGGCCCATGTGGAATTATTTTAATTGTTACAATTTCATTGATCTTGTTTTATTGCTATGACAAGATTCCATTTAGTTCTTCCTTAAGAGTATTTTACTTATTGTTGGCCCTCTGAACTTCCATAAATGTTTGAATCAGTTTTCAAGTTTTTCAAAACTCCTGTGAGGATTCTGATTGAGAGAATTAACATCATTTTAACACTGAGAACTCCAATCTGTATACATAATGTAGGTCTTCATTTATTTAGGTCTTTAATATTGATTATGAAATTTTATCATTTTTCTCACAAGTTTATTATAGATCTTGTATTATATTTATTTGCAGTTATTTTTCATTTCTGATGTTTTAAAAGTGAATCTTATAGATTTTTACTACTACCAAAATAACATCAATCATTGAAGTATTTATGCCTAAACAGAAAATCACATTTTTGTAACTTTTATCATTTATATATCTTGAAAACAGGCAGTAGACAATATTATTAATTGTCTCCCTTATAATCCCTGTACTTGAGAGGCTGAGATAGGGAGATCAAAGGTTTGAGGCCAGCCTCAGAGACTTAGTGAGACTGGGTTCCCAAGTTTAAAAATAAAATAAAATAGGGCTAGGGGTGTAGCTCAGAGGAAGAACACCCTTAGGTTCAATCCCCAATAATACACACACACACACACACACACACACACACACACACACACACACACACAGATATCCTGAAACCCAAACTACTGCAAACCCTGCCTACTTGACTAATATTTCTAAGCATTAATTGATCTTGAAGTAGATCAGTTTGGCAAAAAAATAGAAAGATGTAATGAAAAGCAGAGAAAGATATTTCCAAAACTGCATAAAAATGCATTTGGAAGTTAGTCTAGGCTATTCAAGATGAAAGCCTCAGAAAAATGTAGCCCTTCTATTATAGAAAACACTTGGAAAATATTTTTGAAATTTTAATGACACCTTGTTCTTCACAAGGAAATTAATCATGTGATGGAGCAGAAAACACAAGGGAATTTTCAATGAAATGTTTTCTTTCATTTTCACTGATGCAATATTTGAAATGGGAGCACAGGGCATATTTTTAAGCAAAGTGGTTGTCAGCAAACATGGCTCCTTTCAGTAAATCACCTTTGGACTTATGAACAAATGTAGACATAAAATTAAAAGGCATGAACTCAGTATCTGTTTCCAATTGAATTGTAGTTCTTTGTGATAGATTAAATAATGTAGCATCTTTTACATGCTTTTTATTCTCCCTTCAAAGGACACTGATGGGAATAAAATATTGCTTAGGAACTGTTACAACATTTCCATACTTTATGAATCGTTAGGCTTTGTGCACTAATTACATCTTTATCACTTCAGTAGCAAAGTCTATAGTTATTTAACCAATGTGCAAACTGATCTAGAATATCAAAGAAACCAAGCCAAGAATGAGAGACCCATTGTTCAGTAGATGGAGCTCAGTGTGTTCTTCCTCTTTTCCAACAACCACACCTATTTCCAGGAAAGAGGTAAGAGCCATTGCTGGGACCAAAGCCCCAGCATCTTTCTCCTCTACTCAGGGTCTGCCTCTTGCTCACATGACCTGACATGTTTTTCTTAAGCTCTTTGGCTCTTTAACATATGCGAAGAGAAAAATTATTCTGCTTATCACAGCTGAAAAAAGCATGTGATAGGATTTGGGTCAAGCAGAGACTAAGGGCTAAATTTGGAAATGATTTCTAATCAAAGATAAAGACCTGTTGGCTACTTGTGTCATAAATTCTCACTGAATGAAAGTACATAGGCAATTTGAATCAGAGATTCTCCTTGGTCTGTGGGACTTGGAGGACAGTTAACCTCTATAAGATTGAGTTCCAGAATTACACTTTCTGGTTCAGGGCGTGGCCCTTGGGAATAAAAGGCATGCAGCAAGATTGAACTCAGCCTTGGATACAGAAGAAACACAACAGAGAACTTCAGTAAATATTGTTTGGAAATAGAGCAAAATTCCTACTGGTCATGCTACTGAAGTCTAATATATAAAAACTTTGAGGATGCTTCAGAATCACCCATCAAAGCAGCATAAGGAGATCCCTTCCCATGAGTGTGTATGCCTTTTCTCTGATGTTCATCAATCCATGGCAAAAAAATGTCAATATGTAGAAAATGAGGTAAGTGAATATCCAAATGGGTGTTTCACCCATGGCAGTAAGTTAAAACCAAGGTGGATAATTCCAAATAAAATTTTCCTTTTGCTCTTTCAGGTCAGTTTTTTTTTCCTTTGTGCTAGTAATATATGTCCTTCATGAAACAGAAGAAAAACAGAGGTTCTCCACCCCTCAAGATTTATATCCTACTTCTTACACAGAACCATTTCTCCCTTTCTCTCACAGTCTCCTGTTTTCTTTCCTTCCCTTTTACTCTTTACTTATCTACTTAACTCCTTCATTCATTTAACAAATATTTATTTGGTCCTATATAACTTCCAGGTGCTTTGTACTTATCAGTGATCAAAACATGAACCCTCGCCTTCATGGACTGTGCATTGTTTTATTTCCTATGTGTTTAATTAGTATTGTTGATATAGCTCAAGGATTCCTAGGAACACCTGTTCTATCATCTTACTCACAGATGCTGCCCTCTACAGAACCTCTATTTTCTCTGCATGGAGGTGAGGAGTATGCATAAGGGAAGAGGAGAGCTAGACACATACACCACAGAACATAGGGACTGCAATAAAAATACATCAATTTTCAATCACATGAAAGGACAGTGCAAACAAACTAAACCCAGGTGCAGCATCATGGTCCAGGAAGTCATTCTGTTCCTCAAGGTGAATCCAAGGGTATTGGTGGACTCTGTTTGGCATTATGAGGAGAGAGTAGGATCCAGAGTCACACACACCTGAGTTACATTCTAATTCTGTGGCCTTGGATGGGTCTAGTAACCTCAGTTTCCTTAACTTGTAAGTGAATTTAACATTATTTACTATGTGGATTCTGTTATTTTATTCATTCAGCAAGCATTTTTTGAGTGTCTACTTGTACAGGAACTGCTCTAAATGCTGGGACTGTAACAGTGAAGAAAAGAGACAAAAATACTTGCCCTTTTGAAGCTTACCTTGAAAGCGTATTATCTATTACTTTAGAAAACTTCAACTCACCTTACTTTCCTGTAATAAGAACTAAACTTAAAGCAAAATGCTATTTTGAAATCTTATTAAAGCAGCATCACAATTAGTATGCACCTACCATATGTCCTCACTATACTCTATTTTGATTTGCGATGCAGATGAGAGCTTCAGTTGGTGATGTTTTCCATAAACCATGAAGAATATTCTCTAGTACTTCTCAGAGAAGATGCTAATTAGAGTAGAGAAAGTACCAACTACTTACAATGGTTCCTGCTGAATAATCAGTGAAGCAGATGGTTTGAGAGAGAAATAAGCTTGGGGAAGACTCTTGGGGGTGGGTGAAAGCTGTGTGACGAGAGGCAGCAAGAGGCCATCTGACCCAGGCTGATTTCTCCAAGGGACATCATCTTCTATAGGTCCTTCTTTGACAGCCTGATCTCTAACTTCTGTTTGAAGTTTATTCTTATTTTCCAAAACTTAGAAACCATGTACTGGAATATTACCTGAGAAATTAATGAATACAGCTTCTATTAGATCAGCCAAGCCACTGAAAAGCTCTTGACATATTTCCCTGACATGATTCTGAGATAGGTTAACATCACAGTCCTTTCTTGGCCATTGAGTCACATAGAAATGAAAAGAGTCTGAAGATTCATTTTTTTACATGGCCATTTAGTACCACTGGAAGATATATGTTATCTTTTCCATCTTAAAAATGAAGTTTTGGACTTGCAAGTCTGAGACAGGAAGACCACAAATTTGATGCCATTCTCAGCAATTTAGCAAGACCCTCAGCAACTTGGTGAGACAGTTTTTCAAAATAAAAAATAAAATAGGGATAGAGGTGTAGCTCAGAGGTAGAGTGCCCCTGGGTTCAATCTCCAGTACCAAAATGGAAAGAAAAAATAGAAGTTTCTGGTTATATCCCATGTTATATACTGTTTGGAAATAGATAAAGCATGTAAATAAATAATACAAAAATTATTTTTATTTTTTCTAGATATTAAGGATTTATATAAATTCTAAGAATAACAAATAATAGTTCTACACTATGTAATTCATGAATACTATTTGCTGCCTAAGATGAAATTTATAATAACACTATCATTTTGAATGCATAGTACTCATCTTAGACCTTTTTTCAGTCACTTACTCTTCTATTTTGTTATACCTCTTTTTTTCTTATCTCAAGTAATATTCTTTCTTGATTCTCTCTTTCTGATCTCTGAGGAAGTAATAGCTCTGTAAAGGCAAATAACATGAGTTCTGGTCACTGCTATATCTCCAGACCCTAATACAAGACCTGGTACATAGTAAATGCTCAATATTTATTTAGTGTGGAAGTATTTTAGGTTTTTAACTTTAGGTAATAGTAATTAGTATGTATATAGCAGCTAGTAGGTGCCAAACACTCTTTCAAGCACTTAGCACACATTAATTTGTTTAATCTTTGCAATAACTCTCAGAGGCACAGAGAGAATACAAATTTGCCCAAGTGTAGTGGCAGAAGAAGGATTTGAACTCAGGCAGCCTGTCCCTGAGTCATTAACCACCGTGACATCACTGAATCTTTAGGATGGTGGAGTAAATGTTTCCTTTCATTTTCAGTATTAATTTCTAAGTTTTTAATTAGTAAATTAATGTTAGTATATATTGATTTATATAAAGAATATAGGAGACAAATTTATGGTTCAAACTTCAAAAGGTACAAAGAAGTATAAAATGAAGAGTGTCCCTTCTCATCCCTGTCCTCCAGCCAGGAGCAGCCAACAGGTGGCTTCAGATCTGATTCTAGCTCTGTGATCTTCAGGCATAACTGAGCAGAATCTTAGTCTTTCTGCACCTTGATTCTCTTGTTTTAAAAATGGGGAAAATAAAACATCTCCTTCTTGAGGTTTTTGTGAAGATTAAGTTAAATTAACACATGTAAAATGCTTAGAATAGTACCTGTTACAAATTAAGTGTCAATAAATATCTGCTATAATTAGTTTTGTGTAGCTTTCCAGGTATTCATAACCAAGTTACATACTTACACACAAACATACATTCTTTTCCCCTTTCCTTTTTTTAACTAAGTAGTATTCTGTACCTTGATTTTTTCACATCACAATGTTACAACTTTAATTAAAAATTAAGTCTACAAATGTATTTTTGATAGAACCCATTATCAGTCTTTCTGATGTTATTTCTTCTTCCCTTGAAGAAAGGTAACTATACTTTCCTGCTACTTTTCTATCATTTCTCATTATTGTCATAGGAAGTTAGGAGGAACCACCATTCTGGGGACATGAGATCAACAGGCTCTAATAAACTCAGTCAGTGAAAATGGGTGATGGTGCTGATCTTTTCAAATTGGTTTCAATGTCTGACCCCAATGGCTGAGGCCTCACCAAGAACTAGGGGTTAGGTGGGGTTGCCCTGGCTACGAGATGAAGCCAAGGGATTTGTGTTAGAGATGCATCTGTAGCACAAACACTGTTTCTACCTAGTTTTAATACACAGAAATTAGGAAAGCCTGTACCCTCTCCCCTTTCCACTGACTGCACCCTATCACCTTTCCATTGAAGCATTACTTGGCCCTTTCCCTGTCTGATGGCACCATTGTCCTTGGTACCACAAATTTGGAAAAGTAAAAATAAATAAACAAGTAAACAAACAAACAGAAGCATAAGACTGCCTTGCCTGTCCAGCCTTCTGCCTACAGATGAGCTACAGTTGTGGTCCCCTTGAGAGAGGAACCACAGGAAGTTGGCACCTAAGAGAGAGGGGAGATGAAAGAGTTCATTTGAATTATGATTAATCTTTTCAGGCAGAACGACTGGTCCCAAAACAGGTAAAAGAAATGCTTCAGGGAGTGGGAGGGCCTGAACCCTGGCTGTTGATCAAATCCCTTCTACACTGCTTTCTGTGGTACGGGGACTCAGACTAAAAGCCCTGGACAGGATTACAAAGGCATCCTGCTCCTGGGAACAAGGAGATTGCAGCTGCCAGCAGAGAGCACCACATACATTAGAATAGTAAGGCTGCTGCCTCCTTCAGGAGCAGAAGTGAAGCCATTGGAACCTGGGAATAGGAACCCGCAATCACAGATGTATTTGCACACTCTCATACTCTTGTCTTAATCTTAGGATGAGAAATAAAGCACAGCAACAGCTCAGTACTGGTTTTTGTCTCTAAGCTCAAGTAAGGGGACCTTGCAGAGTTCAGTGAGATTTTAGAGCAGGAACAATTTGTTTCTCCAATCTGGTTTGAGTGGCTTTTAGATCACTAATTACCCAAAAATGAAAGGGAATCTCTGTAGCTACACACTGTCTCTCTTATAAGGAAGCTTCAGAGAGACCATGCCTTATAATGTCCCATGTCTGTAACTTGGAGGCCACAGAGTAACCCCAAACCCTGATTCCCAGCTCCTCAATCCTCTGAGGAGCTTCTCAGGATAGCAGCCCTCATCCCAAACTCATTCTATTGTGCCACACGAAGTGCCCAGGAAAGGCAGTATCACCTTCCAGGGGTCCTACCCCACTGGCTTTCTGTGTGTGGAGCTTTCTTCAAATGGAATGCAGACGCTTCATGGTTTCTCTGCTGCTGCAGCTGCTCTGAGCCAATGAGCTCCCCCCTCCTGGGGAATCGGAATCGAAACTACACAGTTTCACTCTGTTCTGTTGTGTTGTCAGCTGGCGTAGAGAGTTCCCTTATCCCCACAAAAACCTCAACACGGATGCCTTGCACGGATGTTGTACAATAGGAGCTTTCATTCCCGCTTTGGCACCTGCAACCCTGGGTTAACAGTGCCTTGGAGCAGTGACAGTGCTTACCAAAGAGCGCGGTGTCAGGGACCCCACCCCAGGCATCATCTGAGCAGAGGCAGGTAGCTGGGATGTGCATGCTTGCAGGGAAATGAGGAGGATGAATCAGTGGGAAAACCATTTCTGCTACTGCCCTGGGAACTCTGAATGTCAACTGCATGTACATTGTGTCAGGCACAGAGAGCAAATGATACCCAATGTTTGACTTTAATATATTTGGGGCTTCAAGGGGGGAAATAGAGCACAAAACCAAATATATGTCAGGATTCTTGGTTACAAGCCACAGAATCCATCCTTAATAAGAAGGCTGGCTGGGGCTCTGAGGTCTCTGTTTTGTCTTTATCAGTTACTAGGTGTAGGATCTGTAATGCCAATTATGTAACCACTCTGTACTCAGATTCCTACTTGTCAAATGAGGACCAACATAGTAGGCATCACTTGTCAGGATTAAAGGACTATGTATATCTGAATTAATTAAAGTGTCCCTGGCTCTTATTAAACATTCAGTATCTGTGATCTAATGTCATCATCACCATTATCCTCATCAATTTATCCTCAATAAGAACATCATGGAAAAAGATTCAGAAAATGAGTAGGCATCATGGAAGGCTGAGTAACAGGCTTTATAGCAAATTTAATGCTGCAAAAACAGCTATCTTACAGTGCCCACCTTGGTACCATTGCCTGTAGTAATGAATACTAGACACCACTACCATCTCAGCGGCCACTTCCATGAACACTGCTGTAGTGAAATCAACTATAAGTTCTCTTTTTCTCCACTTGCCCCAAATTTAAGTCCTATATGGAATCAAATAATTGCTGAAGTCCAATTTACCTGTCTGAGAACAACAGGTAAGGCTGGGCAGAAATTGCCTCTGGTCCATTCGATTTTCCATACTGGGAAGCTGTCTTCTGAAACTCCTACAACAATGGATTCCTCCGTTGTAAGAAGAATAACACTACTCCAAACAATTTTAAAACTGTCAAGTGCTCATATAATGTGAGAATGCTATAGCAGAGGTATGAAGCCAGGATCATAGCAGGCATTACCTTTCCCTAGGGAAGTCAAGAGCTCCTTCCTAAGCCTGGCCCCCTTGCAGGGGCTCCAGACTCAACAAATGGACCCTGCATACATTTCACAGCATAAGCTAGAATCCCAGGTATCATCCTTGATTCCTGCCTCTCCCTTCCTTCATATCTCCCTTCCAATCTGTCATATTATGCTTTGTTTTAAGATTTCACTTGCCTCCACCCCTAAAATCCACCACTCCTTTATCTTCCTAACCCAAGAGACCAATGTTATGCTGATAGACTATCACATCAACCTCATCTCTGACCTCCCTGGGTTGACTGTGTCCTCTCTTTAGTCTCTTCTCCTACAGCAACCACAGTAATCTTTACAAAATGCAAATCTGAGAATTGATCATCCTTCCAGTTTTAATGGTTTCATAAAGCTCTTAGGTTAAAGACAAAACTCATTAGCATGCTCACATGGTCCAGCCTTCTCTGGATTCTGCTTCCTCTAAGTTCAAGTGTACTCAGCTCCCATTCATTCACTGTGCTCTAGGAATAGTGTTTCTGCCAGCCCCGGTTATCCGATGCTCCTTCTCTCCACAGTCATTTCCCACATCAAATTCTCTCCTCCTTTCTTTTTCTGTTTATCCCTATCATCATTTGGTGCTCAGATTAACTGTCACATCTTCATGAGAGCCTGCCCTGACCCCCCTGGCAAATTCTCTTTCTACAGATTCCCAGAGTATCCAGAATCTTTCCTTCACAGGTATTCCTTACGATTGTGCTACTTTTCATTTTTGTGATATTTATATAATACGTGAATGCAGAGACTACATGTGATCACTGGTATCGCCCATTAGTTGAGTGAATCAATGGAAAAAAATGGATTCTTGTTGGAGACAAGTTTACCCTGAAGGAATGAGTGAGAATGCATTGAATGTAGAAGAGGAAGAGTAAAAGCACTTCAGGTGCAGCAATAGGGAATTCAAAAGTCCCAAGACGTATGAGGGGAGGGTGTGTCTGGAGAGAGTGTGGCATAGGGAAGGGAGATGAATGAGAGAGCATCAAATAAGGCTGGTGAGAGCAGAGGTACAGCTGTAAAGACCTCGAGGGCATACTGAGGAGTTGAGAAGACTTAAGTCTTCTCTCTGACAGAGAGGAAATCTGTATGTTCCAGCAGAGGAAAGTCACAATCAGAAATGCAGAGTAAGGGTAGAGGCAAGCAACACCTTTAGTCTTAAAAGTTTTAATATTGAGTTAGCAACTATTTCTCTACCACAGCAGTTTTATCATTCATTATAGAATTCAAGGAAGTTAAGTTTTCAAAATGGCTAAAATATTTAAATCTCTGTTTCAAATAAGTGCAATTTTATTACCATGTTTTTTAATTCCCTACCTTCAATAATTGCCCCCCAAATGATTGCTATTTATCATCCAGAGAACAGACATTATATGGCCAGCTAGAAAAAAAAAACTGGTTACATATAACATTACCAATTAACTTCAGCTCAACGCAATAAAAATTGTTCTATTAGGTTGATGATAATAGCTGTAGTAACATTGAGTTCTACCCAGTTCTTAAAATAGTGCTTCTCAAATATTTTGGTCTCAGGGCCTCTTTATACTCTGAAAGATTACTGAGGAATTCAAAGAACTTTTGTTTATATATGTTATGTCTGAGGATGTTTACCATGCCAGAAACTAAAAGTTAAAATTTTTAAAAATATACTTATTAGTTTATTTTAAAATAGCAATAATAAAGCCATTGTATGTCAACAAAATTAACATATTTTATGCAGGGTCTCGCTAGATTGATGACAATTTTTTAAAATAAAAGTTTGACTAGAAGACAGCTGGGTTTTCATACCAGTTTCTGTATTTAATCTATTGTGATAATGTTGTTTGGGTTGAAACAAGAATAAAATTCTGCCTCATGTAGATATGTAGTTGAAAAGGGAGGAGTGTTTTGATGCCTTTTTTAGATAGTCGTGACACTCGATCACAGCTTGACATTGTTCACTGGATAAACTTTCACATTCTGTTGCATTAAACTCATTGATCTCTTTTGCCCTTTGAATGGAGGTTTTACCCCTACAGGATGGTATCACATCATACATTATTCACCTGAAAAATGTTCCTTCACTGATTTCTACAAGTCTTCCAAATTTTGATACCTTTCATTATGCTATATTAAACAGATCACAAGAGCCAGGCGTAGTGGCTCATGCTTGTAATTCCAGTACTTGGGAGGCTGAGACAGGAGAATCAGGGTTCTCGACCAGCCTCAGCTACTTAGTGAGGCCCTTTGCAAATTAGTGAGACCTTGTTTTAAAATAAAGAATGAAGAATGAAAATAGGACTAGGGGTGTAGCTCAGAGGTAGAATGCCCCTGAGTTCAATCCCCAGTACCACAAAAAAATTAAATAAATAAATAAATAAATAACAAGTATTAATATTACCACTAACCTTATTAGAAACCAATTTAAAATATGGGGATGCTATCAAGTTCCATATATGCATATACTATATATATATATATACATATATATGTATATATATATATACATATATATATATATATGCTTTCTTGAAAGTTTAAATTCTGTCACTGGCAACCAATTACATTCAGTTGTTCTCCTTGAAGTAATAGGCTGATTTTGTTAACAATTTTCAGAAAATGTCTGCTAAATATCCTAATCTGAATACACATAATTTGTCATTCATTCAATAAAAATCTTGCTCCATTAAAAATGTCTACTTTAGCTTGGAAGTTAAGTAAATGCACACTTTTTTTAGACATCTACCATGCTTCAATATACAGCAGAAGTCCTATATATGCTATTCCTCCTTCTGTTACATAGACTAGTTAAAGAAAAACAGCCCTTAAAAACATTTTTATTAGTGCACTAGAATTATACATACTAAAATATAATTGTATATGCACATAAGAATTTATGTGATTTCATTCTGCAGTTCTTTCTTTACTGATCTCTCTTCTATTTTCATAAGATTCCCCATCCCACCACCGCCCTTCTTTCCTTTTTTTTCTCTCCAGCTTCCACAAATGAGAGAGAACATACAACTCTTGACTTTCAGAGTCTGGCTTATTTCCTTTAATGTAATACTTTCCAGTTCTATCCATTTTCCTGAAAATTACATAATTGTGTTCTTCATGGTTGAATAAAACTTTGTTGCATATATATGCCACATTTCAAATGTCAAAATTTAATAAAATCATTCATGCCTTCCTGTTCTATCAGGACATCTTTGAGTGAGAACAGCATAATTTCTTACTGCAAGCATGTGGTGGTAAAGAATGCAATGACTGATGGCTGGTTTGATGCCATTGCCTTGATTTCTGCTCAGGCACACACTGTTGATTTGGTACAGTTAGTGGAAAAGTCAGCAGAGACAAAAAGGGAAATAATATGTAAGTACTATTATGAAAAGCTTTTGAACTTCATGAACCACCTCGAAGGATCTTAGAGCATCTGGGGATCTGAAACCTACTAAAATAGAAATTAATCTAGGAGGCCAGTGTGCAGTAATGGTAACTTAGTGAGATCTTTTTTTTTTTTCCAGTACTGGGAATTGAACCCAGGGGCATTCTACCTCCAAGCTACACCCCAGCCCTATTTTTTATTCTTTATTTTGAAATAGGTTCTCACTATGTTGCAGAGGGCCTCACTAAGTAGCTGAGGCTGGCCATGAACCTGTGATCCTCCTGTCTCAGCCTCCCAAATACTAGGATTATAAGTGTGCACCACCATGCCAGGTGAGACCCTTTTTAAAAATTAAAAATAAAAAGTGGTGGGGGTATAGCTTAGAGATAGAATGCCCCTGGATTCAATCCTTAGAATGAGAGAAAGAGAGAAAGAAGAAGGAGAAGGAGGAGGAAGAGGAGGAGGAGCAAGAGGAGGAGGAGCAAGAGGAGGAGGAGGAGGAGGAGGAGGAGGAGGAGGAGGAGGAAAGAAAGAATATAGGGACCTACTGATTTGATTAAATAGAATAAATGTACTCAATCTACACCTTAATCTGTTTTATAATTTCAATATATTCAAACCTGTCCATCTCTGCATGTTTTCATTACTTCAAAAGCAATGTACTACCACTCAAGGAAATAATGACAGGTAGAATTTCTTTTTAAAACCCACTTTGGTTACTCATCAGTGTAGACTATTGCAAAGGTTGCCTATTGCTAGAAGGAAGTCATTTACCACACATCTATGGCTGTTGTTACTAAATTATCTGTTTAGAGACTCTCTCCGTCTGCAGCCATGTCTAGTCAATGGCAATGGGTAAGCAATTTTGGAAAAAGAGGCAAAGGGTCATTTTGTGTCATTTCAATAAACAGGTTTTCAGAAGACTATATCTGACCAGGAGAGGAAGGTGGTGATACAGGTAACACTTCAAACAACACACTATTGTCAAAACGATTTTTTC
>PVLC010018064.1:0-32581 GCA_004027655.1 Graphiurus murinus
TTCTTCTTCTTCTTCTCTCTCTCTCTCTCTCTCTCTCTCTCTCTCTCTCTCTCTCTCTCTCTCTCTCTCTCTCTCTGTACTGGAGATTGAATCCAGGACCTTGCAATATTCTAGGCAAGTGCTCTATCCCTGAGCTACATACTTAGCCTTTTTAATTTTATTTTAAAACAGCATCTCCCTCATTTTTCCAGGTTAGCCCCAAATTTGTGATCCTCCTGCCTCAGCTTTCTGAGTAGCTGGGATTATAGGCATGTGTTACCACACCTGGCTTGTACTATTGTATTTCAAAGGTGGCTTGTTGCTCCATGATCAAACTTGACCCCTTCCTCAAGGATGTTGGCTGAGTCTTCTACATAGAAGCTCTAGAGATCTCTCCATTAGCACATCCAGTGCTTTTGCCTGGAAAATTAGAGGTGTGGTTTTGCAGCTCTGACTGACTTCTGGGGCAAGAACTGGCTTTGGAAGCACAACACTGAGGAAGCCAGAGTCTAGAACCAAGCTGATTTGAGCATTAATCAGAAGGGCTTGAACAGAGAAACAAACTCAGATTTGAGGCACTGGGATGAAATAAGCAGACTGGGGAGATGGGGTTAGAGTCAGCCTTGGATAGATTCCTGAAATGCTAGATGGAGACAGGGCATGTTTAGGAGGTAAACTCATCCTCACTCAGGATGCTGAGCCTCTGAGGACATAGAGTATCTTTGGGCAGAAGCTTTTCCTATACACATCTCTGTGATGCCGAGTCCCATGTCTCCTACTCAACCCCTCTCAAGAGCTGGCAAGACTCAGAAAGTCCTCTTAGAACCCAAATGAAGTTCAGGCTTTTATTTTTCCAGGAGGAAAGCAAGTTCTAGAATCAGCTCTGGTTCCAGCAGGGACCATCAATATTGTTGCCTCAGTAATCCTGCTCTCTAGGACTCCCTGGAGGCCTAGGATTGAGGCCAAGCGTCATAGGCTCAGGCCTTCTGGAAGCAGGTTTGTGATCATTACCAGTCCTTGGGATTCACAAGCTGATCTCACAGCTTCTCTCCTTGGTGACTTTTGAGGGCTCCGGAGTTAAAGACTTTGTGCCAGATGGTCTCACACCTTAGGCTCTGTGAAGACAGCTCTCATAGAGCCATTGAGTCTTTAAAGAATTGTCATTTATGATGCCAAGCATATCGCTTGAGTACAGGAAGTTTAACAGAATTAACAGCATTCTCTGGGTCTAGATGCAAGATGGTTTTTAACCTACAATATTTTTAGGATCCTGTCAGTACACCCCAAAGTTCCTTGAGGCAATTAAAACCATGCCCTTGGCCATGTGGCTGAGTTCAGTGGCTGTTGTTGGAGTTTGAAATTTTTGTGAGCACTTTCTCCTCCTATCTGGAAAAGATTAAGATTGACTAGTGCAGAGCAAGGAAGCTCCCTTTTGAATTCCTGGTTGTCTATAATCCCTGGCACAATATATAGGCCATGCTGGCAATATCATGGCAGGGCCCAAAGTACTCTCCAGCAACTTCATTTTCTTCCAAACAGATGAAGTTCAATTTCCTGGCCAAATTCAGCAACTAGAAGAAACTATATAAACTGTGAGGCCATAGGGAACAGTTTTACTAAAAGGTATCTTAGTTGGCAGGGAGAAATCTAGGCAATGAAAAGCTCAGGGCTGTGTGTGTGTGTGTGTGTGTGTGTGTGTGTGTGTGTGTAGTGCTGGGGATTGAATGCAGGGGCATTCTACCTCTGGGCTACACCCTCAGCCCTATTTTTAAATTTTTTTTTAAATTTGGAAACATGGTCTCACTAGATTGCTGAGAACCTTGCTAAGTTGACGAGGCTGTCCTAAAACTTGCAATCCTCCTATCTCAGCCTTCCAAATACTGGGATTATAGATGTGGACCACTGTACCTGGCTGCTCAGGACCATTTTAAGCTTCCTATATACTCTCTTGGAGGTTTTGTGACTTAGCCCAAACATATTAAAATGCACCCACATCTTGAATTAAGTGTACATTTTTTCATAAAAATGCTGAGGATTTTTTTTAGTTCTGCAATTATTTGCCTATGTATGACTTATTCAATACAATTTAATAAGTATATCTTCTAATCAATCATTGTGCCTACTCAGGAATTTTTTGGAGAATAAGAGAATCTAACCTGAAAATTGTTCTCACATGTAATGAAAATTTTTATGAATAATAAATGTAACAAGGAAGTTGACATAATGTTATGCTTTCCAGGCAGTTAACTTCAGGCTATTAATTTTGGTTTTGTGGACTGTGGCTTGGAGCCAGTTCATTCTTTTTTTTTTTTTTTTTCCCTCCAATGACCCCTAGAAAGCTGGTGATCTCCAGCCATTCAGCCTCTTGTACCTAACAGATATAATAGCTTTGAGGAAATTTGACTTTAATGTTTAGCTCGGGAATAAAAGATTTATAGCACACAGAATTGCTGATTTCAAACATTAGAAGTTCTGTAAGTCTGAGAGGGCAAGTTCTTCTGTAAGTCTGAGAGGGCAAGTTCTAAGGGACTCCATGCAACTGGAATAGATCACCCCCCACAGCAACATATCAGTGAGGCTGTCCCAGAAGATGTGTGCTCTGCCAGTGCTCATGGGAACTGGAAGAATCTTTTGTAGAGGTTGGGAGATTGGAGAAGGATTTAGAGCCAGAAGCTTAGAGTTCAAGTCCTTGTCCCAATCATGACCTGTGTGACTTTGAGCAAGTCACTTAATCTCTTTGTATTACCCGTTCTTTATCTGTACAATGAAGATGTGCCTCTATTTCACTTATTGCACCCGGTTACTGAAGATAAGAGTGGGATCATTTCAAACTCTAGTCAAGTGGATTAAATTCCATACAGATATTAAGTCCTATTCAAATGTTAGTGGTCTAGCTTCAATCTTTTTTTTTTTTTTTTTCAATCTTAGGATACTAGTGGAGCACTTAATAGTAACAAGGTGGGAGGGAATCTACAAAACAAATCTTTTAAATTCCTGCTGCCAGAGGGAGGGAGGGCGAGTGAGTGGGGTGGGAATTTGGGGAAGGGGTCAAATGAGAATTGTGGGCACATTTTTCGTTATCAATTTGTACCTAACAAAGATGTATGCTTACAATGCACGCATAATTGAAAAAAATAAATAAATAAAGAATAAAAATAGGAAAAAAATAAAATAAAATTCCTACTGCCGGGAGTGGTGGCGCACGCTTGTAACCCCAGCATTTGGGAGGCTGAGATAGGGGATCCAAGTTCGCTGCCAGCCTCAGCTACTTAGTGAGGCTCTCCACAACTTAAAGAGACTCTGTTTCAAAATAAAGAATGACAGATAGGGCTGGGGGTATAGCTCAGAAGTAGAATGCCCCTGGGTTCAATCCCCAGTACTGCCAAAAAAAAAAAAAAAAAAAAAAAAAATTCGTGCTATTGACAATAATCACGCAGAGCATAAATGACTCCCAGTAAAAGTACAAGGAAAATTTAAAACATTGGAGAACTCAGTGCTGCACACATTTACTAAGCCAAGGCTGTACAAACCTAATATGGTCTGTAAGCTACAGAAATGAAAGATTTGAATTAAGAGGGTTAGAGCTAAGGGGATGTTGATCTTGAGTCCCAAACTTTTAGTTTATATATTTTTATTTGGGGATATACTTTATTTTCCATGATATTGTGTCAATTTTACTATAATCTTAAATTTTCAATTTCCTTTGTGTAAGGTAACATTAGAGTTTTTTTTTTTTTTACCATGTTATTGGGGGATCTTTATTTATAATGATTTTTTGTACTTTGATTTATATATAAAATAATTATATATATAATATTTTTATTGGTGCATTATAGTCTCACATCATGATGTAGTTTATGGTGATGGTGGCATATATGCACACAGCACTTGGTGGGCTTTCCTCTGGCTCTCTCCCCACTACCCCGTTCCCTATACAGGGTATTGAGATTGACATTGGCATTCTCACATAGGTACAAAACATCAATGGAAGTGTTTCCTTCACTGATCCACCTTTCCCTCCTCCCCTTCCCCTAGACCACCACTTTGGCTTCACTGGAGTTTCTCCTCCATTATCTGAAGTTCCTCTGATATCCTGAGTCTGCATATGAGAGAAAACATATGACCCTTCATTTTCTGTGACTGGCTAATCTCACTTAACATAATGTTCTCCAGGTCCACCCATTTTCCTGCAAATGACATTATTTTATTCTTCTTTATTGTTGAGTAGACTTCCATTGTGTGTATATCCCATGATTTTGTAATCCATTCATCTGTTGATGGACACCTAGGTTGGTTCCATAATCTGGCTATTAAACTCTTACTTTATACATGGAAAATGACAAGTAAAGTAATTGAATGAATCACAAGATGATTTCCATTTATTTATAATGTGCCTTGTTTGATAAAGGAATTCAGAAGGATCACCAACTCATGTTCTGATATAGGGGATCCTGCTTCTCATGTCACTGGCATATATCTAGAACATTGACAAAGTGCACCTAAACATTATTCTAACATCATTAGAAAGGCCCAGTCATCTTGTGTATTCTGAAACAAAGGTTCATACCTTGGCATTTTCTTTTGTTTTGTTCTTTTATTTTTATTTTTATTTTTTGTGGTACTGGGGATTGAACCCAGAGGCATTCTACCTGAGCTATGACCCTGGCCCTTAAGAAAAAATTCTCTTTCTGTTTTGAAATAGGATCTTACTAGGTTGCTGAGAGTCTCCCTAAGTTGCTGAGACTGGTCTTAAATCTGTGATCCTTCTCTCTCGGCCTCCCAAGTACTGGGAATGCAGGTGTGTGTGACCACATCTGGCTTCTATTGTTTTGTATTGTTGATACTAATGGTTTTCTCCCTGGGATTGATACTAGAGCTTGTTGACTGAGGGGGCTGTGTATATGTGTGTCTGTGGGGTGGGGGTGAGGTGTGGGTGGGGAGTAGTTCTTTGGAGATTTTAATGAGAGACTGGAGAGGAGTTCACAAGGTGGATGAAGAACGATTTCAGAAAAATAGGGTCCAGCCAGGAGGAAGCATAGCAATAGCTTTTGGAGGGCTAGAAAACCCTTCAAATATTTGTCTTTATTTTGAAGCTGAAACCTGCAATGTATCAAAAATAAGCATTTTGACAGTCTGAAATAGTTGGTTGATGTTTGATAAGTTGTATTTGATTCTCAAATCTCTGGTTTTTCATTTGTAGGACTTTTACTATTTATTTATTTTATTATTTTAATTTTTGGTCAATATGTATCAAAAATTAAATAGATAATAGATAATAGATTTCACTTATATTAAACAAAATCCATCCAGGACTAGAATCAAAACTTTATTCCTAACCCATATTCCCAAAAGTGGAGTAAAAACTGGTTGAGATTAGAGGAGTGAGGATCCAATAACCTAGATTCTTGGTGTTTGGTCCTGAGGTCTGGTGCCCATGGTTCTCAGGCCAAACTCACGAGGTGCCTGGAGAGCACCTGCAAGAGTTAGAGAAAGAAAAGAGTCCAGCCAGGTGCATGTTTAATTTACCTGCTGAGAAATGCTGACTGGAGGTGAGGATGAGTGAAAGACAACATTGTGTCATACCTCCGACTTTTGCAAGGACACTGTTGAAGGTTATAGGTGTTGTTCTTTCTTTTTTATAGTAACACTAAAAAAAAAAAAAAGAGAGAGAGAGAGAGAAATGGACAAAATTTAAAATCTTTCTTTGGAGGCTGATGAAAATTGTCAGATTAGATGGGCTCGTTGGGAATCATTACTTCTTATAATGCTCTGCATAAACCCAGAGGAGCACAAGAAATCACATGTCAAGGTCACTCTGCTCTGCAGAAAATTTCCTTAATGCCATGTAATAATGAGTGGAAATGGATGCAAATAAGGCTTTGACCGCCACCCCACCTCATTAGCACTGTCTACACTCCAGCTCTGCTTTCTTTGCAAGCCGTGAGCTTTGTGGACTCTGTTCAAAGATCCCAGCACTTTTGACAGTGATGGCTGATGGTTTCTGCCAAAATTCCATGGGGTTAAATATTTAGCCAGATGCAGGGCTGGTCCCTCCTGGGTTAGATGCTCCCTTTTGCCTCCCCTGAAGGCAAAGCAGCCTTCCCCTAGAGATCATGGAAACCTATAATCCTTAGAAAAACATTGACCAGGGCTGGGATTGTAGCTCAGTGGTAGAATGTTTGCCTAACATGTGCATGGTCCTGGATTCAAACCCTAGTACTGCAAGCAGGCAAACAAAAAGACAGCATTCAGGGCTCTGCCATTTTAGCCAGAAATTCTAATTGTCTTGATGTTCAGAATGATCACGTCCCTCAGTTATGGTTTGGGAAGATAATCAGGCTCCCAGACAAGTCTGAAGAAAAATACTGCCCCCAAGTTCATACGCAGATCACTATTCACTGGAACACTTCTAGGAGAGAAGCCAGGCAGATTCTTACCAAGAAAGCCACTGGCCAGCGTTTCAGAGTCATTTCACCCACCATTCTTAGGGAACAGGAAGATAACTTACATTTACTTGGTGATTACTGTGTGCCAAGAGCTGTGCTACACGCTTTATGTATGCAATTTCACTCAGCGAAGTGGGTATTATATTTCTCGTAGAAAATGGAGAACTGAGGCTCAGAGAAGTAGTCGTTTGCTCTGGAACTTACAACACGTAGTAGAGCTGAAATTCTAGCTACCATATTCTCTCTCATAAGATTCTTTCTGAAAAAATGCAAAAATTGCAGATTATCCCATTAGTCTCTTTAGTACTGCCTGGTGCCCTTCCAAAGCTGTCTGACCATCTAGCTAGAAAGAAATCTTTAGGTAACAAACAGAGTTTCAATAGTTAATCAAAAAAGTTTGAACACATGTTTATAGTGTTGTAGGAGGGATCCATGCACCTGAAAAAGACGGCATGCACCATCAGTGGTTTATGTAATACTAATGGGAAATTTAAAAAAAAACTTCAAAATTCATGTATTTTAGTGCACATTAGAAAAAATTGGCCAATTTCACAGATATTATTGTTTAGACATAGTTAAAGGACAACAAATAATATAGTTTCCCCTCCTTTATCCATAAAGCTTATGTTCTAAGACCCCCAGTGGATGTCTGAGACCTTGGATAGTATTGAACCCTATATATACCATGTTTTCCCTATGCATATATGCCTAGGAAAATTTTAACATATAAAATAGGTAGAGCAAGAGATTAACAACAATCACATAATAATAAAATAGAACAATTATAAATATTTTTTAATAAAATTTCCAAGATCCCTACTCTTGCAGTTTGGGGCCATAGTTAAGTAGAATAGGCATTACTTGAACACAAGAACTAAGATGCTGTGATAGTAAATCTGATAACTGATAGGCTCCCAAATGACTAATGGTGGGTGCCACACGTGAAGTATATAGTTGGACAAAAGGGTGATTCATTCCCAGACAGGATAGAGAAAACCAGGACGAGATTTGATTCTGCTACTCAGAATGGCATGCAATTTAAAACTTTAAAAAAGTGTTTATTTCTGGAATTTTTCACTTAACATTTTCATACCATTTAAAATGCTTTATACTTTTTTATTATGGTTGACTGTGGGTTACTGAAGCCACATGAAGTGAAACCTCAGATAAGGGGGGACTACTGTAAGCTATTTTTCAAAAATATCACCTGAAGTAGATAATAGTGGCTTACAGATATTCCAAAAATTGTGATGTAGCTTGTGAATGACAGTTGTTTGGGAATCGCCAGGTGGACCTGCTGGATTTAAGGGTCCAGGGGCTTAGCATAGGCTTGGAGGGAGATGTGCCTCTGCTCAGTCAGAAATGACACGACTTGGCAGCCACAGCACAGCCTAGATTGTAGGTAGAAGAGTCCCTGGGATGAGAGGCCCTAGGGACCCTGCATATCCCAGAAACCTGCCCTTTTTTCTTTCCAGGAGAAGTATATATGTTGGGATGAAACCTAACTTTAGACAAGTTACTTTATCTGCTCTTGGCTTGAATTTCCTCATCTGTAGAACGAGACTTATAGTGGTACCCCCTCATCTGGTTGTTGTGGAGATTAAATGAGATAGTAAAGCACAGTTACTGGCTCAATAAATCTTATTTATTCTTGCCATTAAAGGATAACACATATGTGGAGTTAATGACCCCCTGTGGATATCAAAATCTGTGGGTACTCAAGTCCCTTATATATAACGGGATAGTAAGATGGGCATGGTGGTGCATGCCTGTAATCTCAGTACTTGGGATACTGAGACAGGAGAATCACAGGTCTGAGGCCATCTTTGGCAACTTAGTGAAACTCTCAGCAACCTAATGAGACTGTGTTTCAAAACAAAAAATAAAAAGGGCTGAAGGTGTAGCTCAGAAGTAGAATGCTCCTGGGTTCAGTCCCCAGTTCTCATATAACTAATGCATATTCTCCTATGCCTTTAACTTATCTCTAGATCACTTGTAATGCCTAATACAATGTAAATATTCTGCAAATAAGCCAAGTGTGGTGGTGCACACTTGTAATCCCAGTACTTGGGAGGCTGAGACCGGAGGATCCGGGTTCGAGGTCAGCCTCAGCTACTTAATAAGGCTCTGTTTCAAAATAAAGAATAAAAAATAGGACTGGGAATGTAACCCAGAGGCAGAATGTCCCTGGGTTCAATCCCCAGTACCACACACACACACACACACACACACACACACACACAAAAGAAAATACAAATAGTTGTTGTACTGTAATGTTTAGGGAATAGTGACAGGAGAATAAAGTCTGTATATGCTTAGTACAGGTGCAATTTTTTTTTGCTGTTAAATATTTTCAACTCATGCTGTTGAATCCTCAGTTGCAGAACCTGTGAATATAGAAAGCTGATTGTATTTTATTTTAATCAATAGTACTATAATATTTCATTTAATTATATTAGTTTGTATCCAAGTCCTTAATTATAATTCTCAAATATTGAGGGAAGTTATTATGATTAGAATGTGGTCAATTTCCCTCATATCCCTCTCCTCTTCTGGGCCACCTCATGGCTCAGGAGTGGACGAAGCCTCCATTGCTCTGGGCCATGCCTCCTATCGTAGAGGACAAAGGCCAGCCAGGCTGATGACTCTGTGCACACCCCACATGCAAAGTGGCCTGCAGGTCCCTTTGTGGTGCCTGTCGGAGTCTCCAGAGGGTTATTCATATTGTCAGCTCTGGCCCCGGTGCCTAAGGACATATTCATATTTTTAGTATCTCCTCCCTAGGGTCTGGCTGAAAAGGTCATGCCTATTTTCATGCCTAATGTCAACTTCTGAATAAACAGGGTGAAGAACTCATTCCTGTTAATAGAATTCAAACATTGGGGTGTAGGTTTTTTCCTCCCTTTGGAATGTCATTTTGCTAATGACCCATAAGGCAAGTGCTTTGTAAATCCCAAAGCTGTTGGCAGGAGTGCTTCGGAAAGAGAGGAGAATGAAGGACTTGGGAAAGGCGGCCCTGGAGAAGAGGGCTCAGGTGAATCCAAGTAGCTTCAGGAGGGCTGGACTAGCACCAATGAGAGGCAGATACAGGGAGAGGTTTTGGATTCCATGTTTTCCATTCACCAGAACTGAGTGGGCATGGAGTGTTTTATACTGACAAACAATGAGCACCTCACCCTTGAATATATTCAAGCAGAACCTAGAAGACCTCTACCAGGATGTTGGAGCAAGAGAATGGATGAGATGTGCTCAGTGGCCCTTCTAGGACTATGACTATTCTGCATTTTGAGTTTGGGCACTGATTGAGGTGAATACCAGAAAATTAAGTTGGAGCAGCTCTGAAGACAAATCTATCTGTGCTTGCATTTTCCTGGGCTGGTTTTGTGGATTGGTTTTGCTCATGTCTTTCTTAATCCTCAGGGAATTACATTTGTCTACTACAATGGTTAAATTAAATAGGGCTAAACATTTTTTTTTTTCATTTCCTCCCCAAATTTCAATGATAGCCATCTTCTTTGGATTTGTCTCACTGGATCTTAACTTGTCAGATTCCTTTTAGCACATGGGAAACCCGAGGCATTGAGAAAACCCATCAGAACCGGGGTGCTGAGATGAGCAGGAAGTTGCACATGAGCACAGAAGGCCACCTCCTTTTAGCACAGGCCCCTTCTCTTTGGTAAAGCACTTGCATATAACAGATGCTCAGCGAATGTTTGTTGACTTGAATAAAACAACACCATCACTGCCTGATATCTAGTTGGTGGTTTACATATAGTTATTAAATAAAACAGCACAACTTTTAAGGTCTTCAAGGGCACTGTCCACCAAGTCTCAGCACGAAAAGGCTGGCATCTTTTCCTCATTATGTTCTCTACTGCTAGATTTGTAGGTAGGCTCAACCCTTGGATGGTGGCCAGGACTTCTACATGCTCGGATGCCTCCATCTTGCCTTGAACTGAGATGAATCCCTCTGAGGATGCGTCCTGCAAACAAGGGCACTGAGCCCAGCCAGAGCCTGCAGGGCATCCAGGTTGAGTCATTAGTAGACAACAAGCAGCGCCTCCTCCCGCCATGGCCCTGCAGTGCCTCTGACCTGGGAGCCATCCAGGCTCCTTCCATGATTAACTGACTGCAGCTTAGCTGTGATCAGCAGAGCTCGCAGGCAGGGAGTGGCTGCACTCCAAACCCAGCTCCTTGGAAGCTCTTAATTGGGCTGCACCTGTCAAGAGGTAATGGAGAGAGACTTATTGATATTTTTGAAGTGTGACTTTGTACTTTTTGATAACTAGTAAATAACATATTGGAGCTTTCTCATTTTGCAGCCCAATCCATAGGAGGCATATGAAAGGTTTTTTATAGTTTTCATAACTGTGATTTTACTCTTCCTAACTTAACTGCTGAGTGTCCTCCTCTGCTTTTGTCTGTGAATCATCCAGAACTCAGAGTCATTGTGATTGCCTGTGAGAGGGGCTTCAGTCATTCTGAAGATTCCTGGGCAGCTTGGGAGCCAAATAATATGATGTAAAAGATAGCCGCTTTCTTCCCATTCAGATCGGGAACTCGGTTAAGAAACACTGGTCAATGGAACAATACTTAGCTTTTTATCTTGTGCCAGGCATGCAAAGAAAAGAATACTGGCTTCAAGAGTGAGCAACATTAAGAGGAGAGTGAGAGACCACGGCTACAGCCCCAACAGCCCTTGAAGATGCAGAGATATTTATCCAATCTGGAGGGGGATGGAGATAAAACCTGAGTATAGAATAGTGAATAGAGCCTGTATAAGTTGGGTGTGATGGCTCATGCCTATAATCCCAGTATTTGGGAATCTGAGACAGGAGGATCACAGGTTCAAAGACAGCCTCAGCAACATAGAGAGACCCTGTTTCAAAATGAAGAATAAAATATGGGCAGGAGTGTAGTTTGGAGGGAGGATGCCTCTGGGTTCAATCCCCAGTACACACAAGGAAAGAGCCTATGTGGAGCAGTGGTCAAGAGCCCTGAATTTGCAATTAGGCTAATTCAGTTCAAACTCTACCTTTGTTACTCATTAGCTGGGTGACAGGGAACTAACATAACTTTTGAGCCTCAATTTCCATGTCTGTTTTACAGGGATGATGGTATACACCCCTGAGTTGTAACATTCTAAGTGGATAAATAATGGCAACATTGTAACATTTGAGCATCAGTTTCCACATCTGTTTTATAGGGATCCTGGTATGTGCCTTATTGGGTTGTAGCACATTTCTAAGTGGACAGATGGTAGCAAGATTATTTTATTTCTTTTTTCTTTGTGGTACTGGGGATTGAACCCAGGGGCATTCTACCTCTGAGGTATACCCCCAGTCTTATTTTTTATTCTTTATTTTAAAACAGGGTCTCACTAAGTTGCAGAGTGCCTCACTAAGTATCTGAGGCTGGCCGCTAACCGGGATCCTCTGGTCTCAGCCTCCCAAGTACTGGGATTACAAGCGTGCACCACCACCCGGATTCATTATTTTAAATTCGAATGCTAAGTTGCAAGTTTAAGCCTGTTGTATAACTTCTCTGGGCCTCAGTTTCCTCGTTTAAGAGACATTAGGGTAGATGCTACTTTGTGTCAGTCAGGGTCCTATCAGGAGACAGAAATCATGCAGCTACTTAACAGAGATACTAATATGAACAATTCTTAACCAGGTATTAGAGAAATGAAAGGCACCAGGCAAGCACAAAAGAACCACAGAGGTAGCAACTGTGGGAAGCAGCTACCACCCTTAGGGCTGGGTAAACAAGGAAGAAGTTGAGACTTAAAACTGAAAATCCCGGAGAAGGGGATCCATTTGTCTCAGCATTAGTGGGTCCTGGGGAAGGGGAAGGAGAGTGGCATGTGTGGTTGGTGCTGTGCTGAGAAAACTGCAAGCAGAAACATCGTACTAAGGGATCTGTCTGCAGACCCGGTAAAGAAGAGACTCTGCTGGGGCCGGGCTGACCTAAATGGGAAGCAGGCAGGAAGTAGCAGATTGCTCCTCCCTCCCTCCTTTAGGTCTCCTTTTAGCGCTCGGATCCATCCTCCCCCATTGGAAATGCCTCAAGAGAGCAGCTGACAAAGGACAAGTGGGCTGTGCAAGGGTGGGCGTGGCACGGAGAGACCGCAGCTTCATAACTGAAATCATCTATAAGCTTCTTCCCCGGCCAGAGTCTCTAAGTCAGGTTCTGAGCCCAATGTAGAGAATAGTTGAACTCTGTATGTGGGCTTTTGGCGAGCCAGCATGCTATGGTAGAGCGAGTGTGAGCTTTGGAGTCAGACAGATCTGGTTAGAATCCTATTGCTGACTCTCACTAACTGTGGGATGTTAGGCAATTACTTTGAATATCTCTGAGCTTCATTTTCTCCTTTGTAAAATGACAATATCAATACAGGGTTATTGTGACAATTAAATAAGACAACACATGAAATGTGCCAAGGCAGCCATTACTATTATCAGGGATGCCTCTTTGGTAAGTGTTTGCTGAGCACCTGTCCTCTTTGTTGGCTGTAGGAACTTTTGCTGCTGTTTGTTTCTTCCACTCAGATGTAGTTTGGTGAACCGTGATGGGGAGCCTGGGCAGCAAGTCAGCAGTGGCCTAGAGTCTTGTGTTGGCAGGGCACAGTGTTTGCTCTGGGTTCTTTGAGGATCTGTAGGCTGGCTCCCGAGCATGTGTTTGGTGCAGGGCAGGGGGCATGTTCCCATAATTGCACTAAGCTTGAGCTGCAATGAATGGGCTCGTTTGGAGGTATTTCAAGCCAGAGGCAAAAGCATGGCTTTCTAGGCAGAAACTCTGTAAACTAGGAGAATCATATAGAATCTTTTTTCTCTACTCAGCATAGTTCATTTCCTCTCATTTTCTCTAGGTGAGCTCTTGGACTAGAAATAACAAAGAAATATAGACTATTCATATTATTGGTACCATTAATAACTGGCACTTATTAGGTAGCTACTCAGCACCAGCTATTGTGCAAGTCTATTTATATGCATTTTTTTTTCTTTTTTTGTTACTGGAGATTTAACCCAGGGGCATTCTACCTCCAAGGTACATTACCAGCCCTTTGGAACAAAGTCTCACTAAATTGCTGAGGCTGGCCTTGAACCTGCAATCTTCCTGTTTCAGCCTCCAAAGTACTGGGATTATGAGTGAGCACCACCATGCCTGGTTTATGTACATTTTTTCTAACCCTCAAGTCCTACAAGGTAAATTTTAGCTTCCCAAAATTATATACAGGGAAGTGGAGGCACAGAATTATTAAATAAACTTGCCCAGGATTTTAAAATAATATCAAGTAGAGCTAGGATTAGAACCCAAATCTGTTAGATTTTGAATCATTCTTTCATTATTAAACCAGGCTTTTACCAGTGATGGTTAAAAGCAGTGCAAATTTGACTTATGTCTGGTCTTCTGGGCCACACAGTGGCAGGTTACCTAGTCGTGTACCTGATATGCTTCTTTCAAACCTTCCATTAAAGTAACAATTAAAATGTTTAAAATGACATCTGCCTAACAGCCCCTCATGTATCTGTCCCTAACTTCTCAAGAAAAAAAAAAGATGAATACTTATAACTCAAATCGACAATTTTTGGTATGATTTAAATCTGCTATGGAGACTATTTTATTTGGCTAATCTTCTGGCAATTACTGGGAGAAGTCTATTTAACTAAAAATGTTCTTTTAACCCAACTCAAGACAGTCAGGTTTTTTATAGTAAGGCAGTTCACCTAAAATGTACATCTCTGACATTTCCCCCTTTTGAATTTCTAAGTAACTGAGACTGCTGCAATCGGCAGAGGCATTGTGATTAAGCTGTGCGAGTTCTCAGAAGCCTCTGTACTTATCATCACCATCCATCCACTCTAGCAGCCTGTTTTATTCAACTTTCCATTACCATAACAAATAACTGAGGCAATCAACTTATAACTAGGAAAGGTTTATTTTGGCTCACTGTTTTGGAGGTTTCAGTTTGTGATCTGTTGTCCCCATTGGGGCCTATGATGAGGCAGCCCATTGTGGTGGGGAGTGTGTGTCAAGGAAAAAAAGCTGCTTGTCTCGTGGCTGGATGTGAAAGAGAAAGAGGAAGAGACCAGGGTCCCATGATCCCCTTAAGGGTACACCCCCAATGACTTAAAACTTCTGGCCAGGCCCTACCTCTTATAGCTTTTAACATCTTCCAGAGGTGCCAAGCTGAGGGCTGTTCCTTTAACACATGGGACTTTGAGGGACATTCCAGATTCACACGATAGCACAGGCCCAGCATAGGTTTAGTTAGGACAGGCTTTGCCAGATTCTGCTTGATATGAGAAAAGCTTCTGAAAATGCAGATTTCCAAAAATTGTAGAAATGGTAAAGTTGAGCTGAGAAACATAATCTGTACTTGCTTTGCCTCACTTAAAAGAATAGTCATGTTTGCCTAAGAGAAGGTGAGAGAACCTAGTTATTCTTTGTGGGTCCATTCCCTGCGTGGACACCCTGGGACTGTGTTGACAAAAGCGATTCTAATTTTTATTTGGAAACATTACCAGATAAGAATATACAGGAACATTTTTTTTTTTTTTTGGTGGTGGTGGTGGGGAAAGAGAGCGAAAGTACTTTCACTAATTGATATTTAAAAATAATCGAAAATTAAAGTCATTAATAGAGTGTATTATCAATCATGAATCCACTGAAAAAGAAATCCAGAAAACAATTCCATTCACAATGACCTTAAAAAGAATAAAATACTTAGGAATAAATTTAACCAAGGAAGTAAAATACCTCTACAATGAACACTATAAATCACTAAAGAAAGAAGTTGAAGAAAACTTTAAAAGATGAAAAGGCCTCCCATGTTCTTGATAGGCAGAATAAATATAATCAAATTATCATCTTACCAAAAGCAATCTACATATTCAATGCAATCCCTATTAAATTGCCATAGCCATTTTTCACAGATCTAGAGAAGTCATTCATAAAATTTGTATAGAAAAACAAAAGACCCAGAATATCCAAAGCAATATTCAGCAATAATAATTATGCCAGAGGTATCACAATACCTGACTTCAAACTATATTACAAAGCAACAGTAGTAAAGCCAGCATGATATAGGCACAAAACCAGACACACAGACAAATGAAACAGAATAGAAGACTCAGAAACAAAGCCTCATGCTTATAATCAGTTGATTTTTGATAAAGGTGCCAAAAGCACCTACACTAGAGAAAAGACAGTTTTTCAACAAATGATGTTAGGAAAACTGGTTATGCATATGTAAAAGAATGGAATTAGCCAGGCATGGTGGCGCAGCACGCTTGTAATCCCAGTACTTGGGGAAGCTGAGACTGGAGGATCTGGGTTCGAAGCCAGCCTCAGCTACTTAGTGAGGCCCTCTGCAACTTAGTGAGACCCTGTTACAAAATAAAGAATAAAAAAAATTAGGACTGAGGATGTAGCTTGGAGGTAGAATGCCCCTGGGTTCAATCCCCAGTACTGCAAAAAAAAAAAAAAAAAAAAAAAAAGGAATGGAATTAAACCTCAACGTCTCACCCTGCATAAGAGTCAACTCAAGATGGAACAAAGACTAGAAATTAGATGAGAAACTTTGAAACTGCTAGAAGAGGGCATAGGACCAACACTCTAATATATAGGTACTGGTAGAAACTTTCTTAATAAGACCCAAAAAGCTTAGGAAATTAAGACAAGAATTAAAATAAGGAGCTTCTCTGCAGCAAAGAAAACCATCAAGAGTTTATAGAGAGAGCCTATAGAATGGGTGAACATCTTCACGACGTATACCTCTGATAAAGGACTAATATCTAGAATATACAAAGAGCTTAATAAACTTAACACTAATAAAGCAAATAACCCCAATCAAATATGTGCAACTGAACTGAATAGACACTTCTCAAAAGAAGAACTATAAATGGCCAATAAATATATGAAAAAATGTTCAACATCTTTAGCAATCAGGGAAATGCAAACCAAAACCACACTGTGACTCCATCTAACTCCAGTTATAATGACAATCATCAAGTTCACAAACAACAAATAAATGCTGGTGAGAATGTGGGGAAATAGGAACTCTAATAAACTGTTGGTGGGACTGCAAACTAATACAGCCATCGTGAAGATCAGCATGGAAGTTTCTCACCAGCAATAGTGTTCCTGGATATCTTTCCAAAGGAATTGAAATCAGTGATACTTGTATATCCATGTTCATGGCAGCACAATTTACAATAGTCAAATTATGGAACCAGCCTAGGTGTCCATCAACAGATGAATGGATTATAAAACTATGGCAAACACAACAATAGAATTTTGCTTAGCCATAAAAAAGAAAAAAATCATGTCATTTGCAGGAAAATGGATGGAACTAGAGAATATTACACTAAGTGAGATTAGCCAGTTCCAAAAAAATGAATAGATGTATGTTTTCTCTTTTATGTGGAAACTAGAGAGAAAGTCAGAAGTAAGGATAACATCAAATAGAAGAGCAGAGACCCCAATCTCAAAGACATGTTTGGGGAGGGGGAGAGTGGGGAGTGAGACTTGGAGGGAAGTGCCCCAAGAGTTGTGTATATGTATATTTCTATCACTCTATACACCAATGTGATGTGTAATTACAACACATCAAAATAACATATTACCAAAAAAAATTTGCCAAATAGATTTGGAATAGAATAGATGTTTGAAATGAACAAATGTGTATATATGGAATAAATGCATGGCTAAGCTAAAATATCCGAAGGAGGGAAAGATTATCTAATGAAGATTAGCTGTATGGGGAAATTAAATTATATCTTCTCATGTTATTTCCTAAATTAATTCTAGATTATCTAAATAATCCATTGTAAATAATAAAAGGGAAAATTTTTTAGAAAGGAGTTTACAAGCTAAAAAGCAATGGATTATGTTGAAAGGAAAATATTGATAGATTTGTCTGCAATACAAGTTAAAAATATTGAACTCATTTGATCCTTTTGGGAATACCAAATGAGATTAGTATGTATTCAAATTCTCTGCATTGCAAAGTGAAATAATTTAAAAATATCTGAAGTCATACATAGGAGGATATAATCTTTTCACTTAGTAGTCCCAATCAAAATTTTATCGTGATCCCAGTTTCCACCTGAGCATGCTAGAATTTAGTTCCTTAGAGCTGTTTTGTTTTTACAAAAGCAAGCATGACTGGTAATTTATTCCCTACCATATTTTCACAGTTAAGGTATCCATCACTTCTTTGAGAATGAAAGTAGTACCTAGCTAATGTATATTAATTTATTCTTTTAAGTGCTTAAAGAACACAGGATGCGTTAGTAAAGATCGTAGGACTTGGAATTGTAGAATGAAGCTCCTGAGTTGTTGGAGAAGCCTTTAAGGATAGAAGGAGATTGTACAGAAAGGAGACAGGACAGAGCTAGAGGACCAGGGAAAGTGAGTGGGCCAAGTTGTATTTTCATAGAGAAAACAGCACAGGCTTTGGAACAGGCAGAGGTGGGCTGAATCTTGACTTCTTATTCACTAATGGATATCTCCAGGCAAGTTACTTTGTTCTGTTCAAAGAAATTAGTAATAGTGCCAACTCTCATTGGGTTCTTACAGGGATTAGATCATCACCTGAGAGAAATATGGATTCAGAGCCTTGTGGTAGTTCTTTCCTTCCTTGTCTTTCTCTCTGTCCTTCTGCAGCCCCTTTCACCCCAGCTCTCCAATTTATTCAAAATCCTTATGTCAAAAGCTTTCTCTATACTTGGCTCCTAGAAGGTACTGGGAATACAGATAAGAAAACTACATAGCTTCTGCCCTTGGGCTGCCTACAGTGTCTAGTGGCATGGACACTTAAGCAGATTAGCCCCCAAACAAGTCAATAAGAAAGGTTTACTGCAATTCTGTGGAATGTCAAGAAAGCAGTGCTTGGGAAAGCTGGACAAACAATTGAGGAAACTAACCACTGAGTCCCACAGGGAAGGTTTTCAGGGAGAGAGGCTATTGTACCATTAATATACCTGGCAGCTCTTCTGACTTCCTAAGCCTAACACCCAACTCTGTGTTTTCTATGTTTTTGATCAAATTCCTGTGCCTGGAACCCAGCTCATCCTAGGAGGACAGGCTTCCACTTTATCTATTGACGAGAGGGGTACATAGTTCAGACTCACACCAGCATGAGTCTCCTTGGCTTTTCTGATTGTGACCATGAAGAGGATCAAGAAGACATTCACGCTCTCCAAGGTGCTCTATGGAAAGTGGAGCAAGCCAGATAAGCAGAAAGCATGGTGCTGGTGGCGGTGAGGGGTGATGCCCATGGGGAGCTGCACAGTGATGGTTTACTGTTAAGGGGCGGCTCCTTCATCCTTTGGAATGGATGAGGAGCCTCGATCTTGGGGAGCAAATCATGATTTGTGAACCTCTAGTTCTTGGGTCATTGTTTCTCTATTGCTGTGGGTTGTAGGGCTGTGGTTTTGTGGAGTTAGTCTTTCTGTGGAGGCACCTTGTCCACAGGTGACTCTAGGTTAGCAAATCTTCGTTATCCTGATGCCACTAGATCTTACCTTAAGGATCATTGGTCCTTATGTTGTGTCTAATTTGTCCTCAGCTGACACGTTAGCACTGGCTGCTTTCTATGTATCATTTCTACGTCTTACCTCCAGCTTCTTACCTTGTTAGGCAGGTATTTATTTATCCCATTTTGCAGAGGAGGAAACTGGGATCCAGAGGTTCAGCAACTTGTTCAAAGGTCCCAGAGCCAGTGAGTGGCCCAATCAGAATTTAAGCTCCTCCCCCCTCCCCCCCAACTCAAAAGCCTATACTTTTACCACTACATCATGCTTTAAAAAAATTAAAAACGTGGTAAAATATTACCTGACATAAATTTACCATTTAAACCATTTGAGAGCCGGGCGTGGTGGCGCACGCTTGTAATCCCAGCATTTGGGAGGCTGAGACCAGAGGATCCGGGTTCTTGGCCAGCCTCAGCTACCTAGTGAGACACTCTGCAACTTAGTGAGACCCTGTTTCAAAATAAAGAATAAAAAATAGGGCTGGGGGTATAGCTCGGAGGTAGAATGCCCCTGAGTTCAATCCCCAGTACTGCAAAAACAAACAAACAAACAAAAAACATTTGAAAGTCTACAGTTCCGTGGCATTAAGTAATTCTTGTTGGTGTACAACCATCAGCCGCTTTTTTTTTTTTTAAATCATTTACAGCCAGCAGGGGCATCCAAGACTTTTGGTAGTGGGCCAGGAGATCATTAATCTGCATTTGTGTGCCAGTGTATTTCTAACTGGTAACAATAGCTTGGTGAATAATTATTTGGTTGTGACTCAAATGCATATCCGAAGTTGAGAGATTTATTTCTATTTATTATCTTCTGTCAGGAATGTCATAGTCTCCCAACTTCAGGAAATTAAACCAGAACATCTCGCTATTGTGTGATTAATTACATTTGGCTTTAATTATAATTGCTAATTGATCCCAGCTTCCAGTCTGGGTGTAGCAGGCACACCCACTAAGAGGCAGGCAGGTAAATACCTCAGAGAGCTCATATTGGTTACCTAATTAGATAAGGTAGCTGTTGCTGAGAAACCTCAGGGGGTCCACCTTGGGGATAGCAGGTGTGCCAGAATACTGGGAAGGATGGGGATCAGTATCTCTTTAAGTTTTCTCTTCATGAGGCTGAACTTCCTTGTTTCTCTTCATAAAACACAGATTGCAAAGTCCTTTATTGAGTGTGCTGCTCTCCAGCCTGATGATGAACATTTCTTTCCCAGTGTGGCATCTGAATGGAACCCAGCGCTCCTGCCAGAGTCCTACCAGCTCAGAGCAGAGTGCACCTGCCTAGCTTTGGACAGCACACCTTCATCCATGCCACCCTCTCTGGGGGAGCTTTCATGTTGCTGGTTCATCTTGAGCTTGTGGTATTCTTCATGTATATCATTGTGCTGTTAACCTCTATACTTGCAAATTGGTCTTTTGGACTCAAAGATTAGACTTTATATTCATCAAGGATGGAAAATATGTGTGATACTCATGTCCACCAATCCTGCTTATGTCCATAGAACTTCCTTAATATTAGTACTCTTTCTTCCTCTTCCTCCTCCTCGTCCTTGTCCTCCTCCTCGTCCTCGTCCTCCTCCTCCTCCTCCTCCTCCTCCTCCTCCTCCTCCTTCTTCTTCTTTTGTAGTATTGGAGATTTTGTAGTATTGGAGGGTCATCTACCTCCAAGCTACATCTCCAGCCCTATTTTTTATTTTGAAATAGGGTCTCATTAAATTGCAGAGAGCCTTACTAAGTAGCTGAGGCTGGCCACGAACCTGTGATCCTCCTGTCTCAGCTTCCCAAGTACTCAGATTACAAGCTTGTGCCACCATGCCTGGCTTAGTACTCTTTCTTCTGAGCTCAGATCTGATCTCAGAATCCTTCCTACTACAGTGTTGCAGTACACCATTACCAATAATCTCCCAGCATTGCTACACAAGTGTTATTTATTGATCTGTATTATTCTTATTATTTTCATTGGTTTGCATTATAGTTTATTTTATATTTAACCCATAATGGCAAAGGATGAATAGAAGTACTTTAAGAGCTGTACATGGTGGTGCCTGCCTATAATCCCAGTACTTGGGAGACTGAAACAGGAGGATTGGGAATTCAAGGTTAGCCTCAGCAACTTAGCAAGGCCCTCAGAAACTTAGTGAGACCCTGTTTCCAAATAAAAAATAAGGTGTAGCTCAAAGGTAGAATGCTCCTGGGTTCAGTCTCCAGTCTGTCTGTCTGTCTGTCTCCGTCCCTCTCTCTCTCTCTCTCTCTCTCTCTCTCTCTCTCTCTCTCTCTCTCTCTTACACACACACACACACACACACACACACACACACACACACACACACACGTACATTATGGTCAGAGTATTAAAGCTTGGTAGAATTCATATACAAGTGTTTAGAGAACTAGAAAGTTGGTTGCAGTGAAAGTGCAATGGATTTTATTATTTAAAAAGCCATTGTTTTCTTATAATCTAAGGCCTTATTTTGTGAGCAGGTTATGTCAAATCTTAACTATTAATGAAAACCACAAGGGCTTTTCCTTTCAGTGATTCCACTTCTTTCCACTCCATGCCACTCCTCCCTACTCCATAGATTGACTTTAGACTCGGGAGAGAGAGGAGAGAAAGAGAGTAGGAACATTGCTCTTTTTGCTCTCCTCTTATTCCAAAAGACTCATGTGGCAATATGTAAGTCTTCATTTCCAAATAAAAAAGGGAGTGGGTGGGGGAGACAATGGAATGGCATTTGGTTGGAGAGTATGGGTTGGGTTGAAATTTGTGCTTTTGCAAAATAGTCCTGCTTTTGAAATTAGTCTTCCAGGTGCAGAGGTGCCTACAGGATCTATAGCCACACGCTATTTCTTCACTTTTGCAAAGGGCTCTGTGGCTCACTGGGTTCAAACAAGTATTGTAGATTATAAAGCTGCACAAACAATCCTTCTTTTAATATGCCATCCTTCAGGTATTTCCAACATTGTATTCTGCAGTCAGAGGGATTTCTTATGTGCCTTAAAGATATCATTGTAATGTTAATAGAGAATATTTCTAGAGCCTGGTCCTCCCAAATCTCCATTTGTTAGATGTTCAGCCTGCTATTTATCTCTTTATGCCTTTTTGATTTGGACTGTTAGAGAGCACTTGTAAAGAATAAATAGAGAGAAAAGTACCATTTTTTTTTTCATGGATGGAAAGGCTCCTGATACCCAAAGCAAACTTAAAGAAAGGCTGGATTGGGAACCTGGTTCTGGCCTGAAGTTGAAATATATTCTTCCCCCTTGCAGTCCAAATCTGTCATTAGACTCATGTGCTCAGTCACACAGGAAAGTGAGCAACTTGACCTGAAGAGCAGATACAAAATCACTTATCTTGCCTTCCACACACCATAACTATAGGCCTGCCTTCCCCTTCTAGCTGTATGTCGAATAAAAAGAGAATGGCAGCCCTGCTCCACTCAGGAGGTGTTTACCACGGAAGAAGTAATGGAAGAGATGACCTTTGCTACAGTGGTGGTGCCCACCAGTAATGAGCACGAGCTCTCACTCATCAGATGACTCCCATTCCTGGAGGAGAGTGAGTAAAGAGTAGGAGAAACCAGAAGCAGTCCATCTAATACCCTAGGAGAGGAGACTGTACTACAGGCATCGGCGCGCTTTCTCTCCCCAACCTCAGGTTTTGAAAAGTAATGCCATCCCTTGGAGGATGTCTTATTTCTGATTTAACCTGAGGATAAATGATTGGAGAAACAAGCCTTAAGATGAAAAGATGGTGGAGTTTTGATTGGAGGAAAATATTATGACTGGAAAAGTCCCCATGGACAGTCTGCAAATCAGTCCTGGTTTATGCAAAGCAGCACCTGTGCCTCTTTGCTGATGGTGCAGATGTAACAGTGAACCACATCGAGATGCCAGCTGCATGCCTGGGGTTTAGGGAGAGCTTACACCCTCTCCAGAGTGGGGGTGTTGGGAGTCTGACTTAAAGAGAAACAAGCATATGAGAGGCAGGTGTAGACAGACTGAAAACTGTGACTTCCTGTTTTATAAACACTGTCTTTTGTTTCTGAAGCAACATTGGTGAGAAAACAAACCTTTTCCAATATGGGAACTTTTCCTTTTGCATTTTATATTGGAGTGCACTGTGTCAATGTTAAAAAGCAAAGAATGAATTTTGGAATTAGGCAAAGTCAAATTTAGGAGCTGCTTCTCTTACCTATGGGGCCAAGTCACTTCACCTCTGAGCCTCATTTCCTCCTTCAGAGTAGGGACAACCATGGGCACTGTCGGGGCTGTTGTGCAGATTGGAGATAGTAGATGGGAGGTGGCAGAATGAATTGCATTAATGATGGTGTTTTTTCTAAATGCTTTTCTTGCATTACAGTGAGTGGATCTGTATAACTCTAAATGCAGGGGAATATTTGTTCCTTTATGTGGTCAGAAAAACTAGGTCAGATTTTAAAGTGGGAATTAGAAGATTATATCCTAGATAAATCCTTTCCAATCGCATTGGTTTTTCCAGAGATTAGATCATACAAACATTTGCAGATTCATTGGAGGCCTCATTGAAGTACCAGATGTTATTGTGACAGAATGCTGCTCAAAGGGAAGTTTGATGGGAAGTCTGCTCAATGATGAGGTTCTTCTCAACGGGGGTTTCCAGCAAGAGCCAGGCATTTGAATGGGAGGAAACAAAACCAGTGAAATCCTACGACCAATCTCATCAATACTCCTAAGGATCTATGCCAGGGAAATGTATTTTTTTTTTTTTTTTTTTTTTTTTTTGCGGTACTGGGGGTTGAACTCAGGGGCATTCTACCTCCAAGATATACCCCCAGCCCTGTTTTTTATTCTTTGTTTTGAAACTGAGTCTCACTAAGTTGCGGAGTACCTCACTAAGTAGCTGAGGCTGGCCTCGAACCCGGATCCTCTGGTCTCAGCCTCCCGAATGCTGGGATTACAAGCGTGCGCCACCACGCCTGGCCGGAATGCATTATTTTGTAATGCATTACCTTGGAAGTGAATGTAATTTTTTCTCCCACCCCCCACCACACAGAGAAGGAGGAGAAGGAGGAGGAGGAGGAAAGAAGGAAGGAAGGAAGGAAGGAAGGAAGGAAGGAAGGAAGGAAGGAAGGAAGAATCATACGGGCATACGTGCTTTTCTAGCTAAGAGTATATTTCATTCATGAAACACATTTTAGACCATGGTCTATTCAGTTCTCACACTAGCTATCATTTATGGGACCATTCCTATGTGACAGTGTTGGGGCAGAGGAGGAGTTGTCAGCAAACTATAGCCTGTAGCCTGTTTTTTTTTTTTTTTTCTTTTTCTGCAGCCTATTTTTGTAAATAATTTTACTGGAGCCTAGCTCTGCTCATTTGTTTACATATTGTCTGTGGCTGTTTTTGTGCTACAACAGCAGATTGGAGACATTGCTACAGAGACTGTATGTCCCACAAAGCCTAAAATATTATCTGGCCTTTAAAGAAAAGTCTTGCCAACCTCTGCTCTGTGGTACGTGCTGTACAGGGCTGCCATCCGTGGCTGCTTAGGCTGGGCACCCCACGAGAATGCTGTCTCCTTTAGTTGTGCAGTGGGGGTCCTGGCACTGAACTTGCACATTCGGCAGATTGAACTTATTTACAGGTAAAATGACAGGGTGCTTGGGATACACTTTAAGAAATTCTAGCAAAACAAAACTAAGCAATTTGTTGGGGGATAGAGGTGAAGCACAAATGCAAATGCCTATTGAATATGAGTAATCGATACTTAGAGTTTATTGTATAATCTCCTTATTTTTACATATGTTTGAATTTTTGTGTGCGTGTGGTATTAGGGATTGAACCTAGGGCATTCTACCTCTGAGCTATGCCCCCAGCCTTATTTTATTTTTTATTCTGAAATAGGATCTTGCTAAGTTGGTGAGGACCTTGCTAAGTTGCTGAGGCTGGCCTCAAACCTGTGATCCTCCTGTCTCAGCCTTAAGTACTGGGAATATAGGTGTATACCACCATGCCTAGTGGTTTGAAATATTTTATAATAAGAAGGGCAAACAAACAAACAAGCAAACAAAGATGCACCATCAGTGATCGATAGAGACTAAATCCAAGATGTGACTGAAGGGAAATAACATTGAGCTTGGTAGATGACAGAAACCAGGGGAAGAAGGAGGTATAGTGGATGGCAGAGAACTCTAAGGAATCGGGTGTGTCTGGGTTGGTGGACTCTTCTAGCTCATTCTGCTTCATGTGTGAAGACTTAACCTAGTAGGTTTCTTTGTCTCCAGATCACTGTATTCTTCAAAGTCTTGTTTGTCTGATAGTCTGCTCAGGGTTAACAAAAGAGAGAAAAGCTGTGGATTGTGAAATCAGTAGCAATTCCCCAGTGATTTTGGGGTGGCTCTGAGGTGGAATGTTCACTTGGACCTCAGAACTGAAGTACTTTCTCTTGCTTTGTTTAGATTTACCCTTTGTCAGCCTGATTATTGAGAACCTACAGTCTGGCAAAGTGGCAGACCAGGATTGCCACAGTAATCTTCTTAAAATACAATCATGCAGATCATCTGGAGCTTGTAAATTAGTGCTTAGATTTGGGCAATGCTGTTTGAATGAAAATGGATTAGACTTTTCACATTGTCTTCTTTTCCCTCACACATTCACATTAAAATTCAATTTTTAAATTTGAACTTAGTTAGGCACATATGCTTCTTATCTAGTTCAGTCTTAGGTGGCTATTATCCTACTATTCCTACTTGGTGACTTCTGTCATTTCTTTTCTTCATGACCTTCACGTGGACTTAAATCACATTGACATTTAGGTCAGTTATGATGATGATGACGCTTGTGATGCTTTCCAGTTTTATGAGGCTGTACATCCTCATTGAAAATGTATTTCTCTTCTTTAATGCTAGACTTTGGTTTGAAGTCATAAGAAAAGAAGACCCCAATGAGTATTGTGGTTCATACCAACAGAGATGGATCTGGCTCCAGAAGCTCTTGGGTTGTGAATCTGCTGTCCTAGTACATGTGGTCATTGGTGCTTAAACTTCCTTCCTCCTTCCATTATTCAGTCTCTTCTTGAATTGGTCTGAGTGAATGCTTATTATGAGCAAGGCAGTTTGGGGCACTAGGAATAAGATAATAAAATGAGACCATTTTTGCCTTTGGGGAATATTTGGAACAAGAAGAGTAAGCCAGTGAAGACGAGGGTGGTGAGTGCTGAGAGGCAAGTTCTAGGTGCTAGAGATGAGTAGGAGTAGCTAAGGAATGATAGAAATTATTATAATGAAGATAGCTAACAATTTTTGAGCATATTCTTGCCAGGCACTTTGCTAAGTGCTCTCCATCATGACTCATTTAGTCTACAGAAGAAGCTTGCAAGGTCTACAGAATCTGTGAGTCACACAACTGATGAGTGGCAGCAGAGTGGGGATTCAAAACCAGGTCAGAGATGTAACAGTATAATGTTGATCAACTTTTTAGTCTCATACAAGATTCATTAAGCATGAGAACCTAAAGCTATTCTTCCCAATTCTAGGATTATAAGAGAGTATCTTCAAGCATAAATTGTTTGCTATCATAAAATATCCATTATGATCTCTTGGAGACATAATCACAGGTTATTAGACAAGAATAAAGAAAAAAGTATAATATTAAAAAATTGGAGCAGGGTACAGTGGTGCATACCTGCAATCCCAGTACTTGGAAGGCTGAGACAGGAAGATCACAGGTTTGAGGACAGCATGGTCAATTTAGTGAGATTGTTTCAAAATAAAAAATAAAATAGAACTGGGGGTATAGCTCAGAGGGAGAATGCCCCTGGGGACAAAAACGGATTAAATTTAGGGTATGTATTATTATTACAGAAGTTTAATTATCTTTTCTATCTATTGTCCCAGAGAAAAATTAAATGGTCAGAGTGAAATTACAGTATTTTTGATGAGAGGGCTCTTGCATGAGTAAACAGCACGACTCCTTTGGTTTGCATGTGGAAATTTTAAGCATGGAAACTTAGAAACAGGGGCTACTTATTGTCCATCACTGAGAAATTATTATGCAAACAGTTTAGCATCAGTATAACTATTCATGTTGAACACTTAGCAGGTGAATTAACGTATATTATTTTCTTTTGTTCAAATATTTAAAAATTTCAGAAAGAAAGGGCAAAGGCCTTTAGCAGAGGAAGCATTTAAGAATGGGAACTGCTTCTCAGCTTCCTGAAGCTGAGGTCTGGTGAAGGAGGGTACGAATGGCAGGACCATAATGCTCCAGGAGCGGGCACCTCCCCAGACTGGTTGCCAAGAATCCTTTTTCTGATTGGAGGACAATTCTCCGGTCCAGGGGACATCTGACCCTCACTGTGAAATAAGTCAAGCTGTGATTTGCTTCACATCCTTCTTTCTGCCTTTTCCATAAACCAGAATAAAGCAAATGAGCAAAACAAAGAAATATTTTTAAGAAGTGGAAAAGATGGGAGTGGATTTGGGTCCATATCCTGAGATCCTGAGGGGATGACTATTGTTTTTTACAGAAGCAGAAGACATTGTCATTATCAATTATACAAAGAACAGAATGCTAGAAAAGGACTAAAAATATTATAATTAAAACATAGTTTGATGCTGATGCGTAAGTCCTTTCATACAGAGAAAAAAATACAGACAAAACTACCTGCAGTTGTTGGAAGTCAAGATGGCTGCCCTGTGTGGGGGAATAGGGCAGCAGAGACTGGCTGGAAGAGTTTGCATCTCGAGAGCTCAAGGATGCTAATGTTTGATTTCTAAGCGGGGTGTTGGTGTCACAAGTGTGTTCAGCCTATAAAAACTCATCAGGCTATATACTTATGATTTGTGTGCTGTTTAAGATATACTTAAATGAAAATTTAAAATATGATCCCAGTATGAAGATAGATAGATAAAGAAATAAGAATACTACTAAAGTGAACCAAAGTAGATATAATAATTTGAAATTTTTATAAGAATGGAATTTCAAATCAATGAGGAAAGGAGAGGTTATTTAAATAAAGGATTCAAGACAATGATCTAACCATATGGCAAAAATAACATTAGATCCTTAGTCTATACCCTCAACCAAAATTAATATGGGACAGCTTCACATTTTCAATATTAAGAAATAAAACTTTAAGTGGGGTGTGGTGGCACACGCCTGTAATCCCAGTAGTTGGGAGGCTGAGACAGGAGGATTGCTAGTTCTTGGCCAGCCTCAGCAACTTAGGGAGACCCTGTTTTAAAAAAAAAATGAGTGAGGGCTGGAGGTGTAGCTCAGAGGTAGAATGCCACTGGCTTCAATCCCCAGTACCACACACACACACACACACACACACACACACACACACACACACACACAGAAGGAAACATTAGAAGCACTAGAAAGAAATATCCATATTTGAAAGAAATTTGACAGGCAAATAAGTAATTGGGAAAAGTTATTTCTAACACCTCTCTCTGAGTGTAATTAATAAAAGAGTTGATGTTGATATCTATAGCCTAATGAGTACAAGCAATGTAAATATAAAAAGTATCTTCTAGCCTGTAATTATAGACAAAACCGTGAACATTAATTTTTTTTTTTTTGTGGTAGTAGGGATTGAACCCAGGGGCATTTTACCTCCGAGCTACACCTCTAGCCCTATTTTTTATTTTTGTTTTGAAACAGGGTCTCGATAGGTTGATGATTCTCACTACTTGCTGAGGCTGTCCTTGAATCTGTGATCCTTCAGTTTCAGTCTCCCAAGTACTGGGATTATAGGCATGCACCACTGTGCCCTGTTTTAAATTTATTTAAAAATGTGATATATATATATGTACAAGTGAATCTGATTTATGTGGAAGAGCTATTCATCTTTCTTTCTGGGTAATTATGACCTTGTAGGATTCACAAATGTGGGTATGTCTGAGCTTGAAGTAATGTCTCAACTGTCTCTGCAAACAGGGGCTTTGCTTTCATTGAATGAGAACAAGATGTGTGAATTATTTGTTCTGGATGAGACATTTCTCATCAAAGTGATCTGCCATCTTTTTGCAGCTATGCTATCGTTTTGTTGGAGTTTGCCATCCAAAGTGGCAATCAGTAAGATATTAAGCATATCTTCAAGTAGACCATCAGGGAGTCCATTTCTCCATTGCTCAGCTGTCAACAGCATGCTCTACCCTAGCCAGAGTCGATGTTGTGTCTGATTTGTTCCTATATTTTTCAGAGAGAATAATATAGACAGCATAGGAGCAACAAGCATATTAACCATGTGACAACAGGCAAATATTATCTGTATCTTCTTCAGTAAAGAACATCAACCGGCTTCTAACAGTGTTGTAACTGCCTCTGCCCCCAGCCCTCCCCAGACGCTCTTCCTCTTAGGCACTTCATAGTGTAATGGGGGCCTGCTTTTTGTTAATAGTAGGATCTGTAAGGAGACATGCTTGGTTCTGGGTCTTAGCTCTGCTCTTTGGGGTGGGCTTCTAGACGAGCTACTGAACCTCTGAAATAGCCCTAAACCCTAAACTTCCCCAAAGGCAATAAAGAAGAACTCTAGAGCTGCAAGGACCAGGTGAAAAAAACTGCACATAGGTTTTCAATAAATCTTAGTGATACACAAGTCTTGTTCAGAACAAGGACAGAGGAACTTTGTACATTAGCTGTGGAATTCTGACACTAGAATTCTGACACTAGTTTTGAGGGAGAAAATGATGCTGTGTCTTCCCAGGACCACACACACACACACACACACACACACACACACACACACCCCTTATATATGTATTTGAAATAGCATGTGATTTTGGTTTGAACACACATTGAACAAAACTTCCATATTGTAAAGTCTTCTGGGAATTAGGAGGAGTTCCCTCCATCCAAATCTAGCCATATTGAGTTGAAGGAGAGCAGAACTAAAAATACTCTGGCTGCATCTGGAACATGGGGATCCTTAGGGATTTGTTTCATTTGACCACATTCCAGTCATAATGATGTTGAACATAGATTTTGCTTCTCAGGATTTGAGTCCTCAAATAAATTTTTCTCACTGTTAGGGTTTGTTTATTTATTTTAAGAAATTCCCCTCCAGGATTATAAACCCCAATAGGTCACATAAATTATCACATTTTATACTTAGGTCAAAATTGTAATAAAAATATTATACATGACTCTTTGAAATTGTTTTAAATCTCATTACTTAAAAATGTAAAACCATTGGGAATTGTGCATGTTAACCATTAGTTTCATGTGCTTCCATTTAACGGATAAATTAAGGGCAGTGGAAATTTCATCCCAAACAATCAAACACTATTAATTGATTTTGGGCTTTTAAATAAATGCAAAGAGGAACAGGAGAGACAAAATGTTATATTTATATAATGATGAAATCTGCCTCAACTCTCAAATCAGAGAAATTATGAAATTTTGACTAAGAGAATTCACTTTACAGAGCCCGGCGTGGTGGCACATGCTTGTAATCCCAGTACTTGGGAGGCGGAGACAGGAGGATGGCAGGTTTGAGGACAGTATCAGCTACTTAGTGAGGTCCTTTGCATCTTAGTGAGACCCTGTTTCAAAATAAAGAATAAAAAATAGGGCTGGGGGTGAAGATCAGAGGTAGAATGCCCTGGGTTCAATCCTCAGTACCACACACACACAAAACCATGAGCTAGAAGTCACTTTATCAATCATTTATTTGTGCCATTTCATTTTTGGATTAGGCCACTGAGATCCATAGAGATGAAGAGACTTGTAAGATTCTAGCTCATTCTCGGATTCCCATTTAGTTCTCTGGTGGAAAGGTATAAATTCAGCTTGGGGCTTCCTGTTTCTTTGATACTACTTCCATTATAATTTTGGGTAATCTCAATATCCATGTGTCCAATACTTGGCCCATCAGTTCTTTGACCTCATTTTCTCTCATAATCTTGTCCTTCACGCTGCCTCAGCTACTCCTTTCTGTGTAATACCTGAAAGAACATCAACACCCATCACTGGATCCTTCACAATCTCAGTGTCATTATAGCAGTCCTTGAACTCTATTTCTAATTTTTTTCTGGCAAATTCCCTTTAGTCTCCCAATTCTATCCATGTATTGGGCAGGGATGTCCAATTTATTGACCTGACTGTCTGTCCCTCACTCCCTCCCATGTCTCCTTTCCTCACTTGGTTTAGATTCCATGGTCCATCACTGAGACAGAGTCATTTACCTGCATCCTGTTCTGTTTCATATCGACAACTGACAGATTATATATGCCTGGTGGCTTTATGTCTATCTCCCTCTTCTCGACTATAATCCTCTCGAGGGCAGGCATTTTGTCTCTTTGCTCCTTGCTGAAGCCCAAGGGCCTAGAACTTGATTGACACATAGTAGGTGCTCAGTTGAATGGATGATCAGCAAAGGTGAGAGTAGCTTTCAGAGGGGTTAAACTATGTTTTTGCTGTGGGGAAGTTGGGTACATGCCTCTGTTTTGATTATTTCTAATGCTAAACAGTTTCTATTTTTCTTCATTTCCCCCACTTCTCTCCAACAGAATGAAGAGCCTTGTCCTGAGAAGCATTACTGTATCTCTCTCTGTAGAATTGCTTACAAGGAAGCCCGAGAAGTACTGTCCTTGTCCTTCAGAATATCCAAAGGTCCTTCAGAGGGTGAGGAAGGAGAGGGAACTTGATGCTAACTATGAAGCCATCACATTGACTAACCATGAGCTCATAGTTATATCCTAGAAAGAGATTTATCAACGAGAGTAAGCTGTTGTTTCAACTAACAACTTCTTGGCATTTGTCTGGCTTTTTTTGGAATCTACCTCCAGTTGGAGATGATTCAGTAGGCAATTGGAATATTTGTTAGGAGTTTGGGAAAGAGACTCAGGTGGAGGTGGAAATTTGAGGACCACCACTATCCACCTATGATATAGCCATAGACGAAGACGAACTTGAGGAATAATATACAGAGGAGGCCTGGCAGAATTCTGGGCTGTGAGTTCAGCATGACCAGAGAGCTCTGGTGCCCTAAAAACATGACAAAGTGACTTGTATGATGATGAAACAAAACCAGCATTTCACACGCAGCATGCCCTGGCTGCAGATACAACTAAGTATGGGCTTGCGATAATTTGTATGAGAGGAATCAATTTACTAAAACACGAAATGAGAATTTTGACTGTAGAAGGGTTAAATACAGTTGATGGGAAAGTGGCAGAGTAGAAAAGACCAGCCAGTGATATTCCAAAGCCCTGTATTCCAGCTCCAGCTGAGACATTAATTGCTCTGTTGAGTTTATATCCCCAGATCTCTGGCATTCTAGTAGCTCTGACCCTTAGTTTCTTTACCTTTTTCAAAATTAGTTTATCTTTAAAATAAAAAAAAAAAAGAAAACAATATCAGTAAATCGAAGGGGGCAGGCATAGGTAGCATATTAGTGGGGATGGTCCTCTATAAGATCACATCATATAGGATTTTTTTTTTTTGGCACTAGGGATCGAACACAGGGATGTTCTACCTCTGAGCTACACCCCCAGCCCTTTTCAATTTTTTATTTTGAAACAGGGTATTGCTAAGTTACTGCACTCTGGCCTTGAACCTGTGAGTCTCTTGTTTCAGCTTCCCAAGTACTGAGATTATAGGCATGGGCCACCGTGCCCAGCTTCATATTGGA
>PVLC010018065.1:0-32694 GCA_004027655.1 Graphiurus murinus
TGAGACTGTATCTCACAGTAGTTTTATTTGTATTTTCCTGGTAACTAGGAAAATTGAGTACATTTTTATGAACCGGTTGGCCATTTTTGTATATTCTTTAAGAAAGAGTCAATTTTGCTCCTTTGCCAATTTTTTTTTTAACCTGACTGTTTTCTTGATATTGAGCTGTGTGAGTTACTTATATATTTGTATTAGCTTTTTCTCAAATATATGATTCACAATTTTTATACTTTTATTGGTACATTGTAATTATTCATTATAGTGAGTTCAAAGTCCTACAAACACAGACAAAGGTTTTTGTGTGTTTGCCTTCAGCTCCTACCCCACTACCAGCTTCACTCTGTACATGTTAGTGAGATTGGTAGTGACACCTTCATTTATGGACATAACCTTATTTGAATTGTTCTCTTCCTCAAGCCTCATCTTCTCATCTCCACCTCCTTCCCCTAACCCCCTTCCTCTGTTTTTACTAGTCTTTCTCATTTGACTGAAGTCCTTTTGTTTCCTATTTTCATCCTAACTTCAACATACAGAGAAAACATATGACCCTTGACCATCGGAGACTGGCTAATCTCACTTAGCATAATATTCTCTAGTTCCATCCATTTCCCTGCAAATGACATAGTTTTGTTGTTCTGTATCACTGAGTAAAATTTTATTATATATCTGTACCACATTTTCTTTATCTATTCATCTGTTGGTTGGTTCTATAAATTGGCTATTGTGAATTTTGCTTCTACAGACATGGGTATACATATATTAATATTGCAGTCTAACTTTAATTCTTTTGGAAAGAGCTGGGGCACCAGGTAGTTCCATTGCTAATCTTTTGATGAAACTTCATATTGATTCCATATTTTATGAGTTCCTACTTCCCCAAACCCTTGCCAGTATTTATTGTTTATATTCTTGATTATTGCCCTTCTAATTGGAGTTAGATAGAATCTCAGTGTATTTATGATTTGCATTTCCCTGACTGCTGAAGATGCTGAACATTTTTTCATATATTTCTTCTTTTGAGAAGTATTGATTCAGTTCAACAACCGATTTATTATTTGGGTTATTTTTTTTGAGTTCTTTATATAGTCTAGATATTATTCTTCTATCAGAGGAATAACTGGCAAGGATTTTCTCCCATTCTGTAGACTCTCTCTTTAGACAGTTGATTGTATTCTTTGCTGCAGAGAAGTTTTTCAATTTGATGGCATGTGACTTATTGATTCTTTACTTTATCTCTTGAGCTTTAGGAGTCTTATTGTTGAGGAAGTCTTTATTAGTGCCTATGTGTTGGGTATCAATTTTTTTTTTTTTTTTTTTTTTTTTTTTTTTGCGGTACTGGGGATGGAACCTGGGGGCATTCTACCTCCGAGCTACAGCCCCAGCCCTATTTTTTATTCTTTATTTTGAAACAGGGTCTCACTAAGTTGCGGAGGGCCTCACTAAGCAGCTGAGGCTGGCCGCGAACCTGGATCCTCCAGTCTCAGCCTCCCAAATGCTGGGATTACAAGTGTGCGCCACCACGCCTGGCTGAGTATCAAATTTTTATATTAAGCTTTCCTCTATGACTTAATATGTAGTGAATTTTTTTAACATTTCCTTCGTCCTTGAAATAGGTATTTTCTAAAATTTGGATACAGTACTACTTATGTTGTGTTGTCCAAATCTATTTTGTATTTTATGAGTTAGCTGCTATTTTTGCAAGAAATCAGAATTAAAATATCTTAAACTGTGAAAATTTCAATTTCTATAATTCTTTTCTATTCACTCTTGCTATAGCTTTGCTTAGAATTTGTAAATTAGTATATTTTGTGGTATTTTCCTCTTTTTGTTATAGTTAACTCTTTATAAACTACTTATGAAATATTTTATTGGAGTTCTTTAGTCTCATAGTAATATTGGTTAATCACCTTTTTTTTCTTTAGTAGCCTGATGCCTTTTTTATTCTTTTTTTTCATCTATATTTTTGTTTTCATATTTGCAATATAGTCCTGAGTATTTTTAAGCAAGCAAATAACTCTGTCACATTTATTATGAAAAAAAATATCTGAATTTACCCAATTTCATTTTGTATTTTTATTTGTAATGATTTTTCCTTGCCAGTTTCCATTCTAACCTTCATTCACAACATTTTTGGACTATTTTTTCTTTTAAAAAGATTTTAATGTTTTCCATTCATATTTTGCTTGCTTGCTTTTATTCATTTATATTTTCATTTTCTCAATGTTTGTAGCATATTTGTCTAAAGTGTAACAATTTCATAAGTATCAGTTTTAAAATTCTTATATATGATTATTATTTACTATTTCTCATATATACATTTTTACTTATGAAATTTAAATATTATTGAAGGCAGAAGCTCCTAATTTTTTTTTTCTATTTTTTGTCCCTGGTAACGTTTATAGAGGTATTTAATAAATATTTACTCAGGTACCAATAAAGCAACTTTCCTAATTCCCAGGTAATTAAAATTTTTACATACTCATCTTTAACCTGTCTTGAAATAATAAATAGTGTCGTTATCAAGGGTAAAAACTCACTGAAATGTGTTATTATTTAACTTTTCTGAAGTCTGTTTTACCTTCTCTATTATAATCATTTTTCTTATTTTCCTTCCTTACTTACCCAAGGATAACTGTGTATACCAGCTTTTATTTTGTCCCCAAGTATAAACTAAAGGTTGATATACCAAAGTATAAGAAGTACTTATTTTTATTCTGAATATAAGAAAGAATGCAAATGTGAAGTTGGAATGGACAGAAGTTCTTCCAATAATATTGATGGCTTTAAGGCAGATGTTTGAAGTTTAAGCTTATAATAATATACCACAAAAAAGCCTTTGAATTCATACCATGTCTGTCCCATTTTTTTTTCATGAATGCTATTAAATGAATTTTTCTGAGCCTTAGTTTTAGTATGTAGAAAATATGGCTACTCTCTACACTTGTTAAATCTTCCATGAATAAAAATTCCTTAGGTGTTTGTCCAAGCATTGAAGGATTATCATTTCTTTGAATTATCTTTATAATGCCATTAAAACAAAAAGTACATGAGTCTTTTATTTCTCCCAATTAGTTTACCAGTTTTCTCTCCATAGTGCAGGTATGTCAAAATTAGTATGAGAAAAATTTTTTTGCATGTCACTTATATATATAATATCCCCCCCCCTTTTTTTCTTTTAGGAAATATATATTGTTTTGTACAGGTGGCTACTATATAGCTGGTAATCCACTGGATCTATTTTTATTGTGTTCATGGTTTTTTAATAATTGTATATACTGCTCACAGAGGTGGCTTAACAATCTCATTCCCAAAAGACAATATTTTAAATAAATTTTAGCAATAAAATATTTACAAAGTGGCATTTTAACACCTCTAGTGGTATTTTCCTACCTCTACATTTAACATATATTGGGTACTTCTACAAATCTAGGCAGATTAGATATTTCAAGCATCTAGGCAGATTAGATATTTCAAGCAAGTACTCAAAATTGATTAAAATTTTAATTTTTTTCTTGTGATAATTTATAATTTCATTCATCATGAAGGTATCAAAACATAGATCATTATATATTGCTATAGTCCCTAAAGATTATTATAGGGCTCCTCGAGAAAAAAATAAACAAAAAAAACTATTAACTTTGAGTTTTGTAATGAGTCCTGTGTAGTTATATGTAGTTTATAATACAGTAACTAAAAATTGTGTTTATATGGCAATTGGAAAACTGCATGACAAATTGTATTGCACTTTTTTATGTAATATTGGTAGTATGAGGAAAATACGATTCCAAGTGGTGTTTTGCCTTGTGAGAATAGGAAGAAGGATTTGAAGCAGTTGATGAGAAATTATTCTAAAAATGTTTAACGCAATATAAAAGTCTTTACTGTTGATTAGCAAATATTATTTGTCAGTATTTTGGCATGCTGTAAATAACTCATCTTTCAATAATTCATTTGAGTAATTAAATTTAGATTGCAAATTTTTCTTTTCAAATATTTTGACTCTTATCTCTCTGCTTTTCTATTGTATCTTAATTGGTGTGGTCTATATAAATGGACAATAAATTATATATCTTTGTTATAGAGATCAGACAGTGAATAGAACTTGGTATTCATCCCAGACAGAATTATGATTGAATGTATTTGCAAGATTAAAGCACTGAATTTACTTTTTTCTAATTAAAGGCAATTAAAGATTTCCAGACACAAATAAAAGACAATGAATTGAGGAATAAGTATAGGAGCAAGTCCATTTGCAGGTGAAAAGATGTGCCTTTGAAGCAGAACCAGCTGTATTTTCATTGAAAGAATAACAGTTTAGGAAGCTTTTCTGCATGTGCTTGTTTGATAGCATAATGTACTCATAAGCAGCTTATGCAGCATTCAGAAAATAACAGTGCATTAATTTTTAAAGCAGCAAAGGCAAAAGGAGAGCAGTACTGCCATGCTGATAATGAATGTGGTAAGTGTGAAGTCCACTATCAAGAAAGGAAAAAAACAGTGAGCTTCTGAAAAATGAGCATTTGTAAAACAATAGCCATATATTTACACGATAATGAACTTCATGAATAGCAATATCAACAAAGGGCAAAGATGTAGTCTTTTGTAATTGGAAGGGCAAGGGTAAACAATTTAATGGAAAAAGTAAAAAAGTGGTTAAACAATCTATTAATTTATTAAACTCAGAGAACTCCCAAGTAAGACCATCTATGTTATAGTTAAAACTGACTTTTGCTATCAATATGAAATAATTCTTAATATATAGATTTTATATTGAATTAAGTAGAAGAAATAAATTACTGTATTCTTTCCTAAAATAATTTAATAGGAAAGGTGATTAATAATAATAGTAAAGTATTAAACATTTGAGTTTTACTAAATTTATTTTATATGTATAAATATCATTATATTAGGAGGCTGAGACTGAAAGATCTGGTTTTGCAGCCAGCCTCAGCTACTTAGTGAGGCCCTCTGCAATGTAGTGAGACCCTGTTTCAAAATAAAGAATAAAAAAAAAATAGAACTGGGAGTGTAGCTTGGAGGTACAATGCCCCTGGATTCAATCCTCAGTACCGCCAAAAAAATAATAAATAAATAAACAGTATTATATATTTTTGTAGATATATTTTATATTCTTCCTAAATACATAGTTCCTTTTAGGGATGATGCTTATGATTATGTTAAATATATTCTATTTATACACAACATATAAGCAAGTGAACCTTTAATATATATAATATCTACTGATTAGAAATTATAACATAAAATGGCTTTTTAAAGTATTTTACTTGTAAAACAGATACTAAATATTATCTGCAAAGTATATACAAATAGAAATTATGAAAATAGGTACTACCATCTTTGCTATAAAAATCCAGGCATAGTTATAAAATTAATGTATATATTTTAGTTATGATTTTGCTTTCAGTTGATATAATCCTTGTTTAACATTTGAAGCAGGAAATTATGTTCATTGTGTAACATGCATTCATATAAGCTATAAAAGTATATATTTATAATCTATACTTAATAGTAGAAAGCACAGGTAGACTTTTTTAGTTTGGTAAAGTTGTTTGAATTGGAATTGACATATATTATTCAGTGAATCTTAGTCTTTTGTAATTGGAAGAAATCTAATAGGTAATGTTTTAGCATATGTTAAAAATGTGCTAAATGTATATTTACATTTAGTAAACCAAGTGATGTGCGCATGTATGTTTTTATTATTTTGAACTTCACTATGATGTCTGATTAAATGCATCAATAAAAATATTTTAAATGATATCAGGGAGAAGTATCAGTATCCATTCAATTTTCTTTTATAAAATATGAGCCAAATTGAAAAAGTTATGATTCCAGAGGAAAACAGGAAATAGAACTGGTGGTAGAAAGAGAAAGTCCTTCAGAGTAAAGACTCCAGTTCTTGTCAGTCCTCCCTAAATTCTTGCATATGTTCTCTCTTTCTTTCTCTCTCCACCCCTTACACATTTTCATGTTGGATTTCTATAACTTACAATGAAAATAAATCTTCTTAGAATTTAAAGATATGTCTCACATTCTCAACACCTACCCCAACACACATGTCAGCCTAGTTTGAGATGCTGTCCTGAATCTAGAATCTTAAGTGATATTCAAACCTTTAAAAAAAAAAAAATTGAGGGGGGAGATCTATTCTCATCCAAACTGAAGGAATAAGGAATATTTTAAAAATTTTAATAATGATGATTTTATGGGGGAATTTAGTTATGTAAGAAGAATAGATATTACATTCTAGTAGCCAGCAAAGGAATTGCAGGTTCAGGCCACCATTCTCAGTTCTCTAACTAGACATAGCAGTTATATTTTATGATCTCTCTCTTTCAAAATTCATTCTAGATCTTTTTCCTAACAATTATCTTAGTTTTCTGAGGGTTTTTGCCTTTAGAGGGTGTCTACATCTTCACTTTTGAAACTTTAAGTTCTGGGTGATTCTCCTAGTTATAAAGTTAGATGGAAATATTAAATTTTATGACTGGTCTTAGTAGTTACCCCAGGAGTTCCTTCTTATCTCCCCATGTTCTTTTTGGCATTCACTAAGTATTAATAAGTTATTTTGTCCTTTAAACTAAGCACAAATTTCTCAAGCCAACACTATGATTTCCCATTTTGTCTTTTTGTTCATATGCAAGAAGAATCCAAACTGACTGCATAGCTAGATCTGCTTCCTATTCAGGAGAACTAATATTGTGTCTTTTCTTAGATTATCTCTCTTTCTAGATAAACTGTGCAAAGAAATACACTACTCAAATTTTGATCACTGAGTGGATTTACTTTTTCATTGTCCTTTCAGATCATTTCCAACAATGGCAATGATAAAACAGTCTACTTCCAACTGTAGTCAATATTATGAAGAGTCATCTGTAAACATTTAAAAATATGAAAATAGTATACCAAATTTTATCTTTTTTAACTTAATAACACTCAATTCATGACTAGTAGCTCAGAACTTATGTACTTGGAGACTCATGACCCAAATAGTCAGTCTCCATCAAAGTTTGTAGAAATTCAGCACTTCAAACTGAACATATACAGCTAGCTTAAAAATCTCTTATATTCCCCTTCCCAATTGCAACACTCTTCATGCCTGAGAGACCCATGATCTTGATTTTGTCTTATCTCTTTATGTACTTGCCACCTACATATGTATCATGTTGTTGTGTCTTATCAGCTTTTACTTGCTGAAGAAGGTATTTCACTCCCAACACCATAGACATTACCACTTCTTTTTTATTGGGATCTGATAAAGGCTTGTTCTTTGTTTCAGTCATTTCAGGCTCAACTGACTCTGCCATTTCATAAACTACAAGATATAGGGTAGCTCATATAGCAAACTACTAGAAGAACTTGTATTGTCCTGGCTCTATCCAACACTAGTAGCCTCTCAGACGGGTACACAAAAATATGTGTTGTAGATTAAAAAGAAGAGATACAAATGGCTAATAGACACATGAAAAAACAATCATAGAGATGCAAATCAAAACTACACTGAGGAGCCGGGCATGGTGGCGCGCACGCTTGTAATCCCAGCATTCGGGAGGCTGAGACTGGAGGATCCGGGTTCCTCAGCTACCTAGTGAGGCACTCCGCAACTTAGTGAGACCCGGTTTCAAAATAAAGAATAAAAAAATAGGGCTGGGGGTATAGCTCGGAGGTAGAACGCCCCTGAGTTCAATCCCCAGTACCGCAAAAAAAAAAAAAAAAAAAACTACACTGAGATTCTATCTAACCCCAATGAGAATGCCAATCGTCAAGAAGTCAAATACCAATAAATGTTGGCGAGGATGTGGGGAAATAGGAACTCTTCTACACTGTTAGTGGGATTGCAAACTAGTTCCACTTCTATGGAGATCAGTGTAGAGATTCCTTAGAAAACTGGGAATAGATCCACCATATTATCTAGCTATACCACTCCTGGGTATCTTTCCAAAGAGGTTGAAACCAGGGAACTACAGTATGCATACCCATGTTCATAGTAGCATAATTCACAATAGCTAAATTATGGAACCAACCTAGGTATCCATCAACAGATGAATTACAAAATTATGGGAAATACAGACAATGGAATTCTACTCAACAATGAAGAAGAACAAAATTGTGCCATTTGCCAGAAAATGGAAGAACCTGGAGAACATTATGTTAATTGAGATTGGCCAATCACAGAAAATAAAGGGTCATATATTTTCTCTAATATGCATAAGCTAGGGAGTAATTGGGATACAAGAAGAACTCCAGATAATGGAGGTAAAACCTCAGTGGAGCCAGGGAAGTGGTCTAAGGGAAGGGGAGAAGGAAGACTGAGGTTCATTAATGGAAATATTACCACTGACTGTGTGTACATATGTGAATATACCAATGTCAGTCTCAGTACTCTGTACTGGAAAGGGAGGAAATGGGGAGGCAGGGAGCAGGGGTCCACCAGCTGTTGTGTGCATGTACGTAATTGACAGCATGGTTTACATTATGATGTGAGACTATAATACACCATAAAAGCATATTATAAAAACAGTAATAATAGGAACAATCATGTATCCATGATGCAGGTTAAAAACTGAACATATAGAGCTAGCTTAAAAGTCTCTTATATGCCCCTTCCCAATTGCAACACTCTTCAAGCCTGAGAGACCCATGATCTTGATTTTTTTGTGTCTCTTTATATTTTTACACCTACATAGGTGTTCCATTGTTTAGTTTTTTTTTTATTTTATACCAATGAACTTTATATAATGAAATCATATTGGATATGTTATCTAATTTGCTTGTACAGATCTTTTTTTTTTTTTTAGTTTTATTCTTGTTGATGAATGTTGACATAGTTCATTTATTTTCTATGATTTTACCATTGGATATAGTGGTATTTTTCTATATGTTCTTCTGGTTTTAGACAGTTATTCTCAATCTATCTTTTTTTTTTCATGAATGCTGTTACGTGCAATTCTAAGAATATTTTAGATATGTCTGTTCACCAGTTTATTTTTACAAGAGGTCCTCTGCAATATATACCTAGTAGAAGTACATTGTATTATGGATATGAATACGTGCCATTATCAAGTAATTCCAGTATTTTTTTTTTAAAGAAGTTGTATCTATTTCCCCCTCTGGTGACAAACAGAGTGATAGGGTGACAAGTTGACCCTTACATCTGGGAGAAAAGCCTGAAATGCTTTAAATGAGTGAACTTTTGTGAATCACATTTAGGTGGCAAATCTTTTAACAAAATGTTCATTCTTCTCCTTTGTATGCATGTATCTGAAGAGGCTTTTAGAAACTTTCAATGTCTTCTTCAAAGCATGTATCATTGCCACTATGATATATTATTGTAGGGTGGAAATGCAGTTAAAATCTCTGGGAATCAGATTGAACACTGAGATATAGAGTTGATCTACTTATGCAAGGATTTTAAGTGTACTGCTGTGTTTTCATAAGAGAACGAGCCTCTTTTGCTTTTAGAAAAATGTAGTAGCTAGATTAAATAGCTGGTTGTGACCATGTACTAAGGACTTTATTATTCTGCTCCAGTAAGAAAATTCCACCATAAATTTACATTTTCAGAAGTACTCAGCTGGTTTTCATAGCCAACTAGCCATAGTGAGAAAATAAATAATCTTGTGAAAAAAATCAATGTGACTGTATATTCAAAGTTTTAGGTGCTATATCCAATCCTTCAAATTTCTCTTTGAGTGCAGAGGGGAAATAATATTGGCACTTCAGACTTACTATCAGAATAGGGAACTATCACATATGAGGGAACTAAATTGGAGACTGTTTCCTAGGTCAACATTTGAGCCCATATAATCAGAAATTGGGAAATGAACATACGGTCTGTCCTGGTCAGTTGGGTCCTCCTTTTGTAATCGATTGATTTTAATCACCTGGACTGTTAAACTCTCTTGCCCCCTAGGAGTTAGTGGCTTTGAATCTTTGCACTTTGATACTGTCAATATTCCCAACAGGTAAAACTTGCTCTTCATCTTCATTCAAGTATTTGGTCAGTGATATCTTATTAAGGAAGACTTTCCTATCTGAAAAAATAAAAAGATGTCTCCCCTTTATTGTCTACTCCTTATATCCCCTTACTAACATTTTCTTCTTAGTGTTTTCATAACCTGAAAAATTGTCATTATCTATCTATCTATCTTTCACCTTTTATTACAGAACTATTAGACTATAATAACATGCATCAAGCAGGGACATCAGTGTCTTGCCTGGAATTTAATTAAACAGAATATACCTATTCTGCAATAGTCTATTCACTTGTATAGTTCTTTATGTGGCTTAAGGCCACTGTCTATATAAACTTCCCTAAACAATGGCTCATGTCCAAAAAGTTCAAATATAAAAATAACAAACTCAAAATATATAGATAACAATTAGCAAAACTATTTTTACAAAGCTATACTCTGCTTATTTCCATTATATTAAAATATGAAATATGCTAGATTATTAAAAGCAACTAAAATACATAAAAATTAAAACTAAAGTTTGTAATATAAAAATAGGGACTTTAGATAATTGAGAAGAGAGACCGGAAGAATAGCATAAGGGGATATGAGGTGAAGGAATAACAAGAACTGATAATGGAAACAGTTAAAAAAAATGCTGTGTTGGCAGGATCCCTTTTTGCAAAAAGTAAAATTTGCCTTGCCGAGCTGCTCTCAAAAAAAAAAAAAAAAAATGCTTTGTGCGTATGTGAAGGTATCGCTACCACTCTCACTAATATGTACAGGGAGGGGTGTGTAGCCAGGTGGGATCTGAAGGGAATCACACCACACCAAGACTTTTGTGTATGTGTGTTTGTATCACTTTGAACCTCACTATGAAGGTATAATTACAATGCACAAAAAAGTATTAAAACTAGGAAATTCAATAAAAATTGGTTTAAATTAGGTTCTGAGAAGTTAGTTATATATTTTGTATTCTCTAGGACAATCATTCTAAGAAATATAGTGAAAATCACAATAAATTTTTTAAATGGAACACCAAAGTGTTCAAGTAATTTAAAAAGGCAGGGAAAGTGAAACAAGCAAAATCAAAGAGAACAAAGATAAACAAACAAAGTGGTAGACCTCAATAAAACACATCAATAGTTTCATTGAATGTAAGTAGTATAAATATACTAAAGGACAGATTTTTCAAGCTGAAAATTAAAAATGGCCCCAAAATAGGCTTTATATAATAAATTTACTTCAATTATGGTGATATTAAAACTAAATGGATAGAGAAGTACTCCTTGAATGGAAAGTAAGTCACTCTGAAAATCTACTTTTTATAAAGGCAATAAGAAGATTAGCAAAAATTGTTGAATTCAGTGTTTTCAGAAATCTGGAAAGTAAAAATTTTTACCACAAAGTAGTGTTTATTCAAGAAAAACACCTGAGTCTCAGTAAGAACAGCAAGCTTTATGGTGTTTCAACTTGCCTTAATCCTATCTCCCTCTCCGCCAGCCATGCTACCCTAGCTGCTATGAGAAACATGGACCTGGCAGCCACTGGAGAAGGAAAGATGGGTTTGGAGCTACCCTAAACATCCAGCTTTAAAAAAGTTGTTCCTATTTCACCTGTTTGGCAGTTCACTGAAAAGCCTGTTTTCAGAACTTATTTTTATTTGACTGTCTAGTGTGACAAACTAGTTATTAACAAGTGTTGAACACCACAGCTGCTGGAAGCATCATTATTAGTTATAACTAAACTTAGGATGAACCAAAAACCTTCAAAAAGAAAAGATTGGACAATGAGCTTCCCATACAGTCTTTAAAAGAAAAAAAATTCATAAGGATTCCTGGGAAACAAGAAGGTTATGTATATGTTCAGGGCTATATTATGTTAAATAAGGATGTGAGAGAGCTATAATCTCTTATGTCTTACCAACCTTCATGTTCTGCACAAGCAGCAGTGAAGCTTCAGGTATAATTTTAAACTCCTATTAAAGTTGGGAGATGTACCGTAAGACAAACACACACACACACACACACACACACACACACACACACACACACAAATACGCACTAACATAGCCTCTCAGCAATACCCAGAGACTTACTGGTTCAAGCATTTAAGGAAATATCTATCAAATAATTAGATAACACTAAGGATGGTGATCAGAGACTTCAGGGCTATATATAGTAAAGAGTAAAGACTATAGAAATAGTTCCAGAAAAGTCATTTTTAAAAAGACACTAACAACAACCAATGAAGAACAAAGAACCATAAATCAGATTTCTCTGGGGAGGATCTGATTTGCAGTTGCCTCATTATATTATTTAATATGTCTAATTGTCAACGAAAAACTATGAAGCACATAAAGAACCAGTGCAAAAAAAAAAAAAAACAGTAGAAACCATTTTATTGGGAATATCAGATATATAATTTACTGGACAGAGATTTTAATACATTAAAATATATTTAAAGACTGAAGACAGCTACTTCTAGGGAATTAAAGTATGAGGATGATATGTTACCAAATATTGGAGTTATAAATTTATATAAGCAGTCATTCCTTACTATCTTTAGGAAATTGGTTCCAAGATCCCTACAGTTTCCTCCCCCCACAATAGATACTGAAATTTGCAAATACTTATTTTCATTATAGAAAATATCACATTGTTTGCATATGACCTGCACACATCTTTCTGTATATTTTAAATCACCTCTATATTTTAATACCTAATTCAATGTAAGTAGTTGTTACACTATTTAGAGAATAATGACAAGGAAAAGATGCAGCATTTTAAAATAATTCCTTAGGATTAAATATGTTGAGTACAGATAGATGAACCACTCAAAAGGCAGAGAATGATAGGCTGAATAGAAAATATGATTATATCTACAAGAAATATACCTTAAATTCAAGACCCAAATAATATGAACATTTAAAAAAATTAAGAAAGATATACTAAGAGAGATAGTGTATATATATATACATTTGGATATATAACTATTATGCAAAATCATCTTTATAATAAAAATATTGGTAGAGATGAAAGGTAATTTATAATAGTAAAAGGATCAGTTCCTCCAGAAGATATAAAAATACAAACATATGTTCCTAACAAAAAAACCCCAAAATACATGAAACGAGTCCTGAGAGAATTAAAGTGAGAAATAAATAATTTAACTACAATAGTTGGAGACTACAGTATTCTCTTTTGAGTAATAGAGATAATGGCTAGTCAGGTAATCAAAAAGGAACTATAAAACAAGCAACATATAAACTAAGTAGATCTGTAGAATACTAGAGTACTCTACCCAACAGGAACAGACTACACATTCTTCTCAACTGCACATGGAACATTCTCCAGGTTAGAACATATGTAGGCCATAGAACAAGCCTTGACAAATTTAAAAGAATTGAAGTCATACAATTTTTTTTCTCGAACACAATAGAATGAAATTAGAAATTGATAACATAAGAAGTTTATATAATTAAAATGTTTATTAAATAATACTCTTCTACGTAACTAATGGATCAAGGAATCACAAAGTAAATGCCTTGTAATGAGTGTAGTCAAACCCCTATTGCATTCCTGGTATAACCAAGATCAAACCCAAATGTGTTCAAGAAACAAAATATATATATAAAATCTAGATTTTTTTTTCTAGATATAGGTAGTAATAAGGTGGGAAGTTTTATATTTTATATATATTTTTTACAATCATAGGCATGATGTCTGTCTTGAAGCCATAAAAATTCACATTGAAAACTTCTTTAGGTACAATGGAATGATCTAGTTTCAATTATAAGGAACATAACAGATGCTCCTATAAATGTTTTCACTTAGTAGACCAAAACCACATTTTGCAGTATATACTTAAGGATATCATAGTCAGCAAGGAGAATGCTAAATTAAGACAGATGCACTGTTTGGAAAATTACCAGGTGTACAATAATGTTTAATACCATCTATTATAAATACAGTTTAAAATGTTCATGTGAACTTTAATATAAATCCAGGACTGTTCTCTGGGAGGAGATAGGAGTTGAATTGAAATAGAATACATCATTTACTGATAGTTAGATGGCACTTGAAGGAAAGTGATAAATTTTCACTTTAACATTGACTCTTTGTATGAAAAAACATATTGGTTAAACTTTCATTTATTTGTTCATTTTTTCTCTACTCTGCCCAGTAATTATTATAGGATATATACAGGATAAAGCAAGAAGTTGCTTTTTTGTTTTAAATCTATAATCTTCACATTTCTTTTCAGATTTTTATCAGAAACTTGATATATAACCTTGAGTGTAGGCATTTGATGTGTCACTATTTTCGTTGTTCTGAACTGTTTATATCTCAGTGGGAATAATGACATGAATAATTTGACTGTTGAAATGTGAAATCAGAGTGAACACTTGTCAAGGTTTTTTTAAGCAAAATTAAATGTTGCTAATTTAAAATTGGTCAGAGTAATATTTTTCTACATATTATTTGTTCCATGATTTAAATTTAGATCATTTGATATACATTTTTACAATTGGCTCATTTCTGGATCATTAAACTCATCATCTAATAATATTTATTAAGCTTCTGCTTATAGAGTCAAAATAAATGCTACACCATAGAGGTTAAATAAAGAACATAAACTCCTTGCTTTAAAAAATATATAGTACATATCCCTCTAGCCAAACAAACACTTTTGTATCTAATGAACACAACTGTAGCATTTCTACATTGTTCCCATCCATTGGATTCTCTTCTGTCTGCCATTTCTAAATCTAAAAATCTATATGAAATTTTAAAGGTGCTTCTGAATCATTAGAGGACACATTAAGAAACAGATTTATTGCACATTAAAATTTTATGACATACTTTAGATCAACTGCTTTCAGATTTATTTCAGTGTGAGGGGGATGTGGAAATTAATGCTAGAAGTTGTGTCATTTAAATAAAGAAAATGTATCAGTAGGTTTTGGAAAGGTCTGGTCATTAAAAGGAAAGGGAATAAGATGGAGACAAAAAAGCAAAATAAGAATATGAAATGCCACAGAGGTTATATAATCATGTAAGCTCCTACTCAGTATACTATTATATTTGAGGTTCTTTTAACTCAGTTTCTAGCTAGTTTGATTTTATATATATGTGTGTGTGTATGTGTGTGTGTGTGTGTGTGTGTGTGTGTGTGTACATATATCTATACATATATACATATACATATAATATATCTATCTATACATGTATATTAATATCTAGTTAATGCTTTTGTTATTGTTAAATCTATTTTTTCCCCAGAGTGTGTAATACTTCTTTGGTAGCTTATTGGTGGAATCCCCAGATGATACTCCAAAATAAGATTTCTTTTTTTTTGTCACTAACTTAGTTTTACTTGTAGTTGGCTGTGAAATATCATAGAAGTGATTGAGACTAATAACTAAATGTAGATATCCTATCTTTTTATGTAGCCACATTAATTCTGTCCTCTATTAATAGAAAACAAAAGTTAAACACATTTTTCTAATGAATTCAGAGAACCAAAAAATAATTATTTATAGAAATCTTCTTTAATCTCCTACAGAAAAAAAAATTTCTCAATTGATTATTTGAATGCTAAATGTATGCATAATGAAAGAAACTTATAGTGAGCTGTTACTCTTTAGTTATGTAGACAAACTTAACTTTACCTATTAAGAGGATCTTACATATACTCATTTATTTATGCATTTGCTTCCAAAATATTTACTCTCCTTACTTTAAATTTCTTATTTTCTAAAATAAGTTATACTTTTTTGACATTCATTGCACATCAAATCAAAGATGTCTGTCAGAATCTTCTTCCTGAAAAAATAAGAGGAGAAGTTGACCTTTGGGTGACAAGTTTATGGTTATCACAACTGAGAACTACTTTGCAACTCTGTGTCCCTGTTTCACTCTATTTAAACATTCTTTGACATTTCAGATGACTATTAAGCTTGAATTATATATAAGCATAACTTATTGTCTGAACTGTTTCTTTCTAGGTAAACAGGATTATAAAAAAACCAAACCTATTTTACGAGCAACCAAATTAAAAGCAGAAGCAAAGAAAACAGCAATAGGCATAAAGGTAGACATATATTTGATAACTTTATAATGTGATATGTGTGTGCCACTCTGTTTCCTAAAACTGGATTGTATAAATGTTGAATTGTAATGTTTTATGACATTTCGAAATCCAAACATAATGCCAAGATTTGAAGGATTTTGTAACGAATTTACTTAATGGAAAACCTCCTTCTTATCCTGAGATTTTGAGGGTTCTTAAAATAAAACACAATGTTACTTAAGAAAGCCAGTTATACTTAAAGTTGTAATTTATATTTTCTGTAGCTACTATATGTATTGCTCAAACATTTCAATGACGTGTGTGGCCTTCATCAAAAAATCTTTGATTTTCAATAAATTTATCTCACGGTTATTTAAACTGTAACTACATATACTTAGATCATTAATACATGTAATTTCATTCCATGTCTCAGTATTGTTGCAGTAGCTTCTGTCATGAAATTCTAATGACATTCCCAAACTTGTCCTTTAGAATACCAGTGTTTATCTGCTTATGAGGGATAAATGCAACTGAGAATGATGTTAGTAGATATTAATTCATTGTTCTAGCACAATAAAGTTTAATTTATTTTATTACCTATGTTTATTTTTTTCTTTTTTGCTCAGTATTTACAATTGAAGTAAACTAACTAGAAAAATTAATTTGGCAGCCCTACTATCCAATGTGTAAAATAAAAAATGACCAGTATATATATTTTATTTAAATATTAAAATGTTAAAAGGAGATTTTGGTTTTTATCTGGCAGATGAAAAATCAATTTTTCTAAGTTATAGCTTACAGCAAATGCCAAGGTATTACTAGCAAGCTGTAACAGCTGTTGAACTGCCAGATGATATATTTGGTTGTCTTCCAGAATTTGCTATTATGATCACGAAATACTGCCTTCTTTTTGCTCATGATTGCTGATTTTGATCAAGCATTGCCGTGTGATGTGGTATGTTTTCACAACACAATATCCTCAGTGCTATGTGTCAATTTTTAATGAAAAATATTAAATTACCTTTTTCTCTCAAAAGAGATTAATCAGTTGAAGATATTTCTTACTTCATATGAGATTTCATTTGTCCGTAAAATATTTTAATGACATAACTTCTAAAAGCAATGCTGAGTTTTTATTTTACATTTAGTTACTTGATGATTGTCTTTTATGTTAAGAACATTTTTATCATTGTCCTCCAATGCAATGTATCATATTATCGTTCACATCATGATTGTATTTTTTGTTAGAGAAATATTGGGGTAGCAAAATCCACTTGTGGCACAGTTTAATGAGCAGTTATATATTAAAGGTTGAGAAATAATAATCACTCATTTATGTATATTCCACACTTTTGCATACATGCCTGTTTTCATATTTGCTTTATAATATTTGCTTTTGTTTTAATTTGAAGAAGTAACTCTTCTCAGTATGCAAGTATACCTATAGAGCAGTTATCTAATGTATTTTTAAATATGATACAGGATTTACCTTTTATGAGAAAAATTTCCTTAGATTTTATTTTCAATTTAAGATATGTATAGAAGATTTTCTAACTGGTATCTGAACATAGCTCCTTTTAATAAGGTAGCATATCATTTTGATTTGTAAACCTGTGGAAAACAAAGACCCTAACTTTAAATATTGTTTACTTTGCTTGAAAATTTATGTGAAGAGCCCATTAAGATGATATGAAACTTTTTAGAATCAGAACCATGAAGGTGTTTTACATTTCAAATATGGAATACTAATTAGTTTGCCCTGTCAGACTTTGATTGCCTTGTCATTTTGGCATAGGATTTTAAATAACGAAGTTTCTTTCCGCAATTGCCATTTAATGCTTTTTAATTTCCCTAGTGAGTGATTTTAACCATATTGATAATGTCAGAGAAGCAGCTAAGGACTAATGAACATCCAACATGCCTGACTCTTATCTAGTTGATACAGAATGACCATAATATTGTACTATTTTATCGCTTTACTACTTGTTCTTTTGAATGAGTCATAGTGTGCTCTTCAAATAGTTTACATCTATAGAGAATACGAGCAGGTTCATGAAATAGAAAAATAACAATAATGATAGTAACACTGAACATGTGATAAGGAGGCCTAGGATCACGTTCCTCTCAACCCCTCACTTTTACCATGATCTAGCTAAGTCTAAGTTGCACATTTGTAAAATGGAGATTGCGCCATTTACCTCATAATGTTGTCAGGAGAGTTATAATACATTGAAAATATTGAGCATTAAACTTAGCACATATAAGCCATTTATTAATTGTTATGTGACTGAGAAAATATATGTTAAAATTAGCAACTTCTGTATTATGTAACTAAGACTTCCCTTTAATATTTGCCAGTGACCTTCCCTACATTGTGAACTATTTCTGCATCCTGTAGCTATGTAACGTACTGGAAAATGTTCTCAGATTAGCTGTGGATACTAGTAAAGTTTTAAAAATATTATAGAATTTTAATTCTTTCATAAAAGAACACATAACTATTACTTCATCCATTATTTTTAAATTACTATAAGGATTACAATGTAAATCCTATGGAAAGATGAACAAGATGGTCATTGTCTTGGAAGAACTTACACAAGAAATCACTTCCAATTTCATTGCTACATTAAATCAACAGTACTGATTGAGAAATCACAGGCTAGAATTATGAAGAATTATACAATAAGGCCTTTACCCTCAAAGGCTTTTAGTGCTTTTTTTGTAAATATACTTGTAGTAACAGAAAATGTTTTCATGGAACAGTTAATGATTTCAGCATAACAAATTATTAAATTGTGTTAAAATCTAGGATTAATTTCTAATTGAGAAACCATTTATTTCTTGTCTTACAAATATAAATGAAATGTCATAATTTATGACACAGTGATGCAATGAGTGCCACCTAAAAAATATTTGCACAGCTAAGTTTGCTATTTGGTTGCTGTTGAATTAGATTATTTTTCAAGATTACAGTATCACTAAAAATTTTTTGGAATACAAATATCTATGTTTCCTTGCATTTAGAAGGAAAAGGATCTATATTTGTTAATTTATTTTAAAAGGTTTATTCAAAAGGCATAATTATAGTAAGAAATAAGGATCAAAAATTTAGTTTTGCTACATAAATAAAATATTCAGTGTCAACCAGATCCTGCCAACAACCCTTTGAGATGAGCAGCTTGAAATGTTATGTTTGTTCTTTTTTGTTATTTTTTTATTGAAAGCTAAAAATGGCCAACGGGCCGGGGAGTCATAAATGCCTACTGATCTCTAAGTTATGATTAGTGTCACTAGATTCTGAAAGAATTATTTTCTAATTTTATTTTTGTTTGAATATTCCTAACATTCTTCTTTCACAGTGTTTGTCTCTTCAACAAAATTTTTGGACATTTTGAAGAAAATTATTTGTTATACCTCCCACCCAGTGCTTAAGCTGTCCCCATGGCATATATAGAACAGACATAATTGAATTAATGGACATTCTGAAGTTGTTGTCTATGAATAGTATGCTTTCTACCCTTAAAATTCCTTTTCATGCCTGTGAATATTTTAAAAGTATGCAGTGCAAATAGTACAGAGTTATTTTAAGGACAAGAAGGAGCTGAAAAGCAGCAATTAAAGTGATTATCAAGGAGATGAGAAGCATGGCCTCCAATCAAGAATAAAAACTTTATTTTTGCATTAAGCTTGAGTGAATGGTGACTGCTGTTTATCAGTTTTGTTGTCCACTCTACAGAACAGATGGAGTTTGCAGTTGTGTGTCACTTGTTTATTACATCCTCTTAAAATTAGTAGCTGTGTAACCAGATGGGTCTGGGAGCACAGCTGTGGATATAAGAAAATAAATGAAACCTGTCTGATGCTGCCATGCCCTTTTGAGATGCCAAAGTGTTCCAACAGTAACAAAAAGAATTCACTTTCATTTAACATTATATTGATATATTAGATTTTAAAAGTCAAGTATTGTAAAAATTGTTGACACTGAGTTTTTCAACCCCACAGGTTTCATTGATTTTTCTTTTCATAGTTTTTATATCTGCACAAATTAAATTATGAATCTAAAAATCTGTATAAAATATCTATTTGTAATTTCAACATTCAGGTAAAAATTCCATGTTGATTATAAACCAAATTTATTTTAATGTTCTTAAAGCTCATTAGATGGCATATGTTGAATTATTTATTTTAAATTCTTATGAAATATATTCATGTGAAGACAAATTAATTGTTTCCCCATAACACACTGCAGAGTAAGAGGTATGATAACACAAGTGAAAATAAGAAAGTCCTTTAGGATACTGAATTGGCATTCTATTTGTTCTTTTTTTTGTACTAAGCCAAATGATATGTGAATATTGAGAAGTTTTCTTTGTTACACATACACACACACACACACACTTTTTGAAAGGTAATATGATTTTTATAGTGTGTAGTAATTTTTGTCATTAGTTTCATATAGTTGATTGATATAATCAACATCAAATTACCAAATTCAGTACCTAGTATTCTCCTTCACAGTTCTGATAAATTGTATTATATCATGTTTCATAAACTGAGTTCTCAATGTAGTATAGAATTTATAATTTAAAAATTAGAATTTGAACAAAGTAATATTTAATAAGGATATATATATATAGACATAATCTAAAAATTGGTTACAATAGCCATTTATTTCTAATAGAAGTGGAATGACAAATTTTTAAAAAACTATATGTTAATACTTTCACTACTAACAAATGTATTATTAAAGCAACAAATGAAGTTAATCATATCAAATAGAGAATAGATAAACTATATAGGCACAAGCATTATTGCTTGCATCTAATACTTTGATATCCAAACTATGAAAATACATTGAAATAAATTTAATTTTACTATCAAGTTAAAAACTAGATTTGCCAGAAGTAATAATAGAAATGACTCACCCACTGATGTACTTGCCATTGAAATGAGTAGTCATGGGCAAAATAAGTTTCCTAATGACAAAATGTGTTGAATAAAAAGAACGTAATTATTAGTTTTAATTAATCCATTCTGCACTGTGAAATAATGTGGCTATTTTATCTGATGAAACTGGTAACATTAACCAATCTCTCTTCATCAAATTCAAGTCTACCTTTTTTTCTTCCCCAGGAAGTTGGCCTTGTACTTGCAGCTATATTGGCCCTCCTCCTGGCTTTCTATGCTTTCTTTTACCTCAGACTGTCCCCGGATGTTGAACCTGATCTGGACCCAGATGAAGATTAGTTGAGCAGCAATCAATACATGAAAGGAAATAATTTTATAAAAGCACCTTTGGGGACTAATACTTTTTGAAGTACTGAAACTACATCTTGAATATTTTCTTTCAACACTTTCAGTTTGCAGAAATATCTTTTTAAATAGTTGCATAGGATATCAAGAAAAGAAACTTACCTAGCAATGTAGTATAATATATGTTACTGGGTACTTTTTATAAATCTTTTTGCTTTAACGGGAACCTTATACATGTTACATTTAGATAAGGTGGATAACAGATCCCAAATTTTTCAGATGTTTTATCCAACTTATATGTATAATTCCATCACTTACAGATTACTAAATCTATTTTTGTTCTATATACATGGTAAGTAAAAGTATGCATCCTCATTTATAGAATTACATTCAAATCACATTCCGAACCTAAGAAGGAACAAAAAGTCATGGGAATTTCTTTTTTTTTTTTTTAATTTTACAAAGAAGCCCCGTTTTCTTTCCAGACTTATTTTATATCATTAGAGAGACTCTCTGCACATACATCTACAATCATCTTTTTCCTTCTTTGCCAACTGTTCAGTGCACATGTGCTCCGTCAGAAATGGCACCTGGATGACAGAAGCTCAAAGAGTCACATATGTCTCTAAAATAGAGTTCCTTCCCTCTTGGGCTCTCTGAACTGGTGTAAATAGAAAGTTCAGTTGATCTTGATTTTAATTAACTTATTACTCCATTAATATAAACTTGGAATTCTATTTTAATTATGTTGTTCTGGCTGCCTGCAGTATCAGTTTGCCCCTCTTGTTAGGAAGATACAGAACAATCTGTCATTTAATTGTGCAGTCTTTTTCACAGTGCAGAAATAGCAGAAGTCTTACCTACTTAGAGTCATTTTCTTGGATTGTCTCCTAAATCTGAATAATACAATGTTGCCTTACAAAATTACTTTTTATTTCCTAGGAGTTTATCAATTAGAACTCTTCGGCAAAAAAAATTAATAGAAGAAAATATATGCCTCATTTTACTCTCATACATAGTTTTTTATATATAATTTCCCAGTGCATTTTTCAGTTGTTGGAGCATAATGACTAGTATATGCAACATTTTATTGCTAATCAAATTTTAATGCATTTTAAAAACACATGAACACATAAAGCTTAGAATATTGGAAACTATTCACTGAAGAATTGTTAGCTACTACCTTATGTAAAGATACATAGAAAATGGATAGCTTGAAATATGTGCACAGAATGTTTTATTGTGTATACATGGTATTTATGAAGGACAAATACAATATTAAGATTATTTCCTTACTGTCCAAGATAGAAAAGCTTTGATAAATACTCTAGGAGTATATATAGCTTTATAAGCACAGTTTCTTAAAGGAAAAAATAACATATCCTTTCATACTTTTGCAAAAAGTTGAATATGACAGTGTAGCATTATGTTCTATAGAATTTTTTAAGTAGCATAATTTATTTCATCAGTGTGAAAACAGCCAAAGGTCCCAGTATCCTCACAGATTATTTATGCCAAACATCTGAGGGCAAAATTTAGCCAGTGTTATTTACTGGATTCTTCTCTTGAACTCACAAACTCAAGAGACAGACCAAGAGTTCTTAAATACTCACCACAGTGGACCAATCCAAGTGGCATTTTTAGGAAAGGTTGCAGCATTTTATGCCATGTGGTATGTCTGTTCGCGAAGTGGGAGGCAAGGGAGTATCCAAGCTGGCATTTTGGATATGATGGGCCTTTTACTTTCCTGAGTGACATGCCACATGTCAAGAAATACTGCTTTCCACCACTCCCATCACATTTACGTGAACAATTTTCATTTAGTTATTTCCTTCCCATATGGTGTTAAAAACAGTCATATTAAATAAAGATTATTTCTGGTCTTCAGTGGTAATTTAAATGAGAGGATATATAATAATTGCTTATTATATACCTATCCAAGTGAGATTAGCAGAGTGTGTAGTATTTAAAATAGATAATTATGCTTTTAGAAATGTTTAAAAATCCATCATTCTGAGAAAAAATACCATTGTGTTCTACTCATGAGGTGTTCTTTTTGGGAAAAATGCTTCTAATAGTAAAAAATCCTAGTCTAAATGTAGTATAATTATAGACAAGTTTCATTGCCTCGCTTTATTGATATCCTGAGTCTATAGCTAGCCCATATGTATAACTGATTGATTTATGATGGCCCCAGGGAACCATAAATCCCAAAGGTTAAAAGCTTTGATTTTACTAAAGAGCAGGTAAAGTGAAACAATGTATGTTTACACAACACTGTTTTGTGAAATGCAAATTTTGCAAACTTGCATTACCTGGGAAGCAGCCAATCCTGTGAAGAGGAGCCCTAGATTGAAAGTCTGGTTTGAATCTTTGAAGACAGAAAGGTGGTATCTTTTGCTCTTTCAGAGGACCATGCTTCTGAATAGTGAGTGGTGTTTGGCATAAATCTGAGACTGGCATCAGACAAAATTTAAACATAGCTATTTTCCCCTATAATAATTTACTGCTGAGTAATTCAGAAGACAAAACAGAATAAAGAAGTATAATGACTTTTCAGGATATTAGAATCTATTTATTAACATACTCTGCAAAATAAATTTCCAACTAATGCAAGAGACTTAAAATATAGACTATGGAATATACTCTGAAGTATGAATGGTTGCTAGTTTTTATTTTGCATGCAATTTTAAACTGGCTTAAAGAATGTATAAATTATTTGAGAGGAGATATTGTAAAAAATATAACCTCATTCTGTACTTCTTTTAAAACAAACAATAAACCTGTTTTAGTACAAATGTAGGGCTGTTCATTGTTTAAATGGGGCAAAATAGGAATTTCTTCTTTCAGTTTTTTATAAAGATAGGAAAAATACTCTCACCCCCACCAATGATTGTAAGATCCTGAGAGTATGTTCTTGGTCATGTTTGTCATTCTAATAGTGTAATAATCTGCACATAAATTTAGTAAATGCATGTTAAAATTTAATTTAATGTATTTTAGTTCTCTCAGTCTGGTATAATTGTTTGTATATAGAAAAAGATCTGAAATTGTTTGAATTTAATAAATACAATTTAAACATCAATACTGATCAATTCTTATAATTTAGCATTTATGATCATTAGTTGTATTGGGATATATACATATATATTTTTTTTTTCAACCTGATTCGAAGATTAGCATTAAGGTTTCTATAAAATACAAACATTTTTTGTTTCTAGGAAATCAAATGTGCATATTTATTAAAAATCCATTCTCAGTTTACCTCAATTTATCATGCGTCTTCTCTCCAAAAGAAAGTAAAACTAAATTTTTATTATAATATTTATATGAATACTAAAGCTACTTTGCAGATTCTAAAAGTAGATAGTGATAATTCTATAGAGTGAATAGTGTTTTAGATAAGTTTCCAGAAATAAATTTTTAGAAATTAAATGTATTCTACTTTAATGCATATTATCCACAACATAAGGTTGTTGAGCCAGAGACTACCTAAGATAAGTTTATATTCTCTTCTTAACAACAATTAGAATTCTTTACACTTACCTGAGGTTTCTCTGGGGAGATTCCTACCACTTCTCCCTTAGCAGCACTGCCTTCTTTTATTAGATTTGCTCCAATGCAGTCTGGATAGCATGATGTTTGCTAGCTTTTGTTCCACTGACACCATATCTAGAATAAGTACAACCAACAGTAAGAAAATTGTAGCAGATGAATTCAGTACCTACAGGCACATTCCTACCATTTTATTCAGGTTTTAACTATATTATATAGGTTAATTACAGAGGGAACTTGAGGAGTCAGATAAAGAACTACACCAGTGTTGAAATATCCATAGTAGATCAGTAACTCATTTAAAACAATTGAACTGCAGCCGTATTCAGCATAGTGCCTCCTTGTTATAGTTTTTTTTTTTTTTTTTTTTTATTCCTTAGCAACAGATATGAGATCCTTATTTCAAGAAAAATAAGATGCTTTACATGCCAGAAGATTTTTTTGATGACAGTGCCCCCTCCTATTCTTCATTTTTTAAAACAACAACCAAATTGGTGGGGAGGCAGCCAAAATTTGAGGTACCAATGCTTCTCGAACAGATGTCGCACCATTATTTTTTAGCTCGTTTAGATGAATAAACATGTTAAACTGTGAAGTATTACATTTTAGATTTTTTCATTAAAAAAAGAGACAATCTGTTTACTGTCCTAATTGAGACAACAATCCTTGTGGTTGCCAGTTTTGGCAGTCATAACAATGAACTATAAATATTTGGACCAATCAAGTAAATGGTGACTATAAAGGCTATAGCATGTGTAAAGTTCTGTTTTCATGGGCACCCCTCTTAGTATGGCATTTTTTTTCTGACTTCTTCAAATACAATTGTTTGTGTGAAACTAAAGTTTCATGGTAAGCCTAAAAGAAATTGATTTCAATATCTAATTTCTTTCTAGTTTATGATCCTTTTCAGTGTTCAACTATCCATCTGCTTGTAGCAAATTGCTTCTGCAGTTGCTCTATTGAATGTGACAAGACAGGTCTTCATTGGATTGCCTTCTCTGTATGTCCCAGGGTGATGTGTAAAATACAGCAACTTTTATAGTCACCATTTACTTGACTTGTGTTTTTTTCCTTGACTTTTTTTATATTTATAAAATGAAATGGAAAATATGTTTAAGTATCTTAAATTGCAGCAATTAGTTTTTAAATAAAGTTTTATAAATACATGGTGGTAGATACAATGATTGCGTGAGGAGATCATTATCTTAGCCCATACTAAGATGCTTTGCTTGAAAAACCAGTGTGGGAGAGTTAACAGACTAAGGAAAAATAAAGTATACATGAAAAATTATTTATAATGTTAGTCCCAAACACTTGTGATCCAAATTAGGAGTGGTCTTCTTGTCATCTTATTCGAGTAATTCAGCTCCTTACTCCAATGTTTCCCCCTTTCCCCAATCTACCTCTTTTTTAAGGCAATTTCTAACATTCCCTCTCATTTGGGACTTCATTTGTACTTACTTAATGAGTTAGCATTGTCATGTTTCAATGTGTGCCTACTATATTAACTGCCTCTATAAGTGTTTATCACTTTTATAAATTTCCCATATTTTTCATAACCTGAACTATTTTTAAAGTAAAGCCTAGGTATGATGGCATTTTACATGTAAGTAAATCATTATACCTATCTAACTGACAAGAATATTGTCCTTCAGAAAGGAACTGGATTTTCAGTTTATTCATTGTTCATTCAAACAAGTATTTATTGAGCACTGCTAAATTCCAGTCACTATTCTTTGTGCTTATAACAAATTAGTGAACATTAAAAACAAAAAAAGCACTTTTGTCTCATGACATGACATACGAACTTGAAAGATGATGATGGCTTCATCAAATAGGGGAAAAGGATAGAAGGATACTGGAAAACCAAAAGAAGAGAGCAGAGACACTTGACTGACCAGTCTGTTCCAGCTACTGTCTCAAGTAAAGAGTGCTTGTGGCAAACTGGGGTGGGAAGTTTGTTGGTTTCCCTTTGTGGTCACTGTTACCTTCTTTTTTTTCTCTGCCTTAAAACCATGTTCTCTTTTAATCCAACAACAACAACAACAAAAAATTCCTATATATTTTTTAAGACGCATCTGCTCCTAGATTTACCTTGACTTTCTCCTCAAACTTTTAACCTTGTTTTGTGCTCGAAGTGAAGGTAGACTATAAGATGTTGATTTTATCAAATAAACTAAAATCAAGAAATTTCAGTCACACTCTAAAACAAAATGCCTAATGATAGGAAAACAGGATTTTCTTTAAATAGTATGGCATCATACTATTTTAATTTTAATTAAAGAAACAGTTCAATGCAGACAAAGATATTGTATACACAGATAGCCAAATATAAGTTTTAGAAACATCTTTAGTTTTACAAACATCTTTAGTTTTAGCCTTGCCTTTACAAACTTCCAGTATAAATTCTTCATGTATGCATTGATTATTTCTAGTATTCATTTTCTCTTTAATTTTAATCTGAAATGATTTAATATTTTAAATACATATGTATTTAAAATACATATGTATGTACATACATGCATATGTACCTATGTGTTGTTGTAAGAATAGTAATAAAATGAATATCCATTTAACTAATACCAGCACACCAACATTTGATGTTGTCTGTTTATTTTAATTTGTGTCCTTTTATGATGTGTGTAAAATTATTTTATTGTTAAATTTCTACTTACCTGATTAGTATTGAACACCTCCTATGTATTTTGCTATTCATTTATATTTTCTTCCTGTGAAAAGTCTGGTCATTTTTTTTCCAATTTTTAATTTTTCTTATGATGATAATTCATTTTCATATAATTTAATATTAGTCTTTATCAGCTTTTTGTGTGTTCTGCTTCAAATATATTTTTATCTTTGTGTCATATTTTCACTTTCTTTGGAATGCCTATTTAAAAAATAAGTTCCTGATTTTAATGTCATCAGACATGATTTTTAAATTTTTAACAATTATTGAAATTAAAGCAAACCTTGCCCAAAGGTCATGAAAATATTCTTCTATATTTTTTCTAAATGTTTTATAATTTTCCCCTCATGTTTAAGTATTTAATCTCTTCTGGAATTGACTTTTGTATGTGGTGTGAAATTTCATTCCCTCCCCATTAGCTCAAATACCATCTTCTCAGTGAGGACTTCCTTCATCACCCAAAGGAAAATTATAATTTTTTCACACATCCCAGGAGATATCCCCCTTTTACTCTGCTATAATCTTCTTCCAAGCACTCCTCACTTGTCAGTCAACTGTGATACGGCAATTCCATACTTCCTATCCCAGGACCATATATTGACCCACTCCCTCCTCTCCAATACTGATGCCATCTGCCACCTCAGGCTAATAGTAAGCACAGGCACGCATTTCTGGACCCTGTATTCTGGTTCATTGGGCTATTCTGCTTCATGGATCTATATATTTCTTTGTTTTGATAACTCTACCTTTTATTTAGCTTTATATTATAGGGCTAGTTCACCACCTTGTACTTCAGAAGTGGCTGTTATTTGTGGTCCTATCAACATCTATCCAGTATTAGAAATAGCTTTTCTAGTTCCCTGACAAACCCTGCTAAAATTTTCACTGAAATTCCATTAAATCAACTTGGGAAAAACTACCACATTCAATATATCCAACATTTATTTATTTATGCCTTTTAAATTAGTTTAGCAGAGTTTTATGCATTTCTTCATAAAGTTCTTATGTTTTTGTTGAAGTTATTCATAGATACCTTTTAATATTTCTGTTGTGCTAAATATATATATATTTAAACTATATTAGTTGCTAGTGTGTAGAATTACAAAATAATTTTGTACATTAGTTTTATCAAAATAATATTGTTAAAGAAATTATTAATTCCAATTAGTCTTAAGATTCTTTTGAATTTTATATGAGAACATAATATTGTATACAAATAATAATAACTTTGTTTCTTCCTTCTCAATTCTGATACTATTTCTTTTTCCCCCATCCTCACCAATTGAACTAGTACCTTCAGTACCTTCTAATGTAGAAATGTTTATAGTAGGCATCTCAGTCATGTTCCTGACATATCCTGCAAATCTTTACGCCAGTGTCATCTTCTTAGTGAGGCCTATCCTACTTAAAATTGCAAATGTCCTCCCATTCTGGACCTTCCCACCTACGTACCTCTTTTATTTGTCTCTAGCAGTTATTAACACCTGACATAGTCATAGTTTATCTATGTGCTAGTTTATTATAATATAATGTTAAGTAATACTTGACATAGTGGTCATCCTTACTCCTGATCTTAGGATTTATTTTGTTGTGTCATTAAATAAAAACTTGGCTTTAATTTAGGACTGACTCTATGTGTGTATACATTTATAGATTATCTTTTAACCAAAATGCTTGGAACCCTTACTGTTTCAGATTTCATCATATTTGGGTTCTTTGCATATACTTAATAAGATATTTGGTCTATAGGGCCCAAGTCTAAACAAAAAATTTATGTTTCATCTAGGTACTTTATACATATAATGTGAAGATAATTTTATACAATATTTTAGTGTACCTGTGTCACATCAAATGATGTTAGGTATGGAACTTTCCACTAATGATGTTATAACAGAAGTAAAAAAAAAATTTGGATTAGGAGCATTTAGAATTTCAGATTTTTAGGTTAGAGATACTCTACTCTTATACATATATGTGTAAATATATAATCTATTTATCAGGCATGTATAAAGTACATAATGAATTATATATAATTTATCTAATTATCAAATCACATGTATAATTTGAAAATTATATACAATTATAGGATATGTAAGTTAATATATAATTCAATCTACATGAATTAATAAGTAATTAAAGTTATATATTTTACATATAAATATGTGTTGTATAAACTGTAATTATATAAAATTGATACATAGAAATGAACATATATATTAGTATATATTCATGTTAAGGAAGCATCCATACATTCCTATTCTCTCAAGATTCATTAGAATGGTTGTTGAATTCATTATATATTTTAGCATCTATAGATTTTATATTATGATTTGTTTCTGAGAGAAAACGTACATTTTCTTTTTAGAGAAAAATCCCATGATAGTAATAAGTTTTTTAATATTGAACAATCCTTGGCACTGGTTTAAGTCCTACCTAGCCATGATTTTTTTTTTTTTTTTTTTTTTTTTTTTTTTTTTGCGGTACTGGGGATTGAACTCAGGGGCATTCTACCTCCGAGCTACACCCCCAGCCCTATTTTTTATTCTTTACTTTGAAACCGACTAAGTTGCGTAGTGCCTCACTAGGTAGCTGAGGCTGGCCGCGAACCTGGATCCTCTGGTCTCAGCCTCCCGAATGCTGGGATTACAAGCGTGCGCCACCACGCCCGGCGATATGTTATTTTTTAATGAGATTTTATGTTCTGTTTTTTTTTCATCAAATTCCTAAGTGATATTAGTCTTTAATTTTCTTTCTTGAACACAAGGATTATGCACTAATGTTATATTTCAGGATTAGAAACCAATATTCCATTTGCTTTATAAAAAGAAATAGGGACTTTTTCTTTGTTGTGTGCACTCTGCATCAATTTATGATGCATTGTCTGCCTACTTCTTGGAGTTGCACAGACCTGTGTGAAACCACATAGCCCTATATTACTTTTGTGAAGTGCTTCTTTGATATTTTTCTTTTTTTTCCCGTGGGCATTTATCTATTTGAATTTCTACTTCTCCTGAGGTTAATTGTGTAAGTTGCATTTGCCTAATAAATTATCCATTTCACATATTTCTTCAAAGTTAATAGCATAGGAAAGTAGCTTATTAGCATAAAGTATTCTCTTATTTAAATTTTTAATTTATATCAGTAGTTATTTCCTATTGTCATTCTTATGTCATATTTTGGATTTTCTCCCTTTATCTTGATTAATTTATTTTTTAAGAATAAGGATTTTTATCACTAATTTGATCTATAATTTATATGTTCTTTACCTAATGCTTGTGCTTTGTTTTTATTTTCCTTTTTGCTTCGTTTTTGTTTTCTTGAGTCATAAATTTCTTTTTATTTCATTTTAATGATATAGATCTTTAAGGTAGTAAATATTTTATCTCTTAAGTTTATTCCACAGATCCATTATTCAGAAACTCTAATTCCTGTTTGAATCTTCCTTTTCATACAAGTATTTTTAATAGAGAATTTTGCATATACTATTTATCTAAATATATATATATGTAGGTAGGTAGATAGACTAGTAGAAGGGCCTTAAATTTAAAATTTCATACTTAAGTTCAAGTTTTACTGCATAATATTCTTAATATCTTTTTATTGTAACTGTGCCTTTTCTCATATCAATATAGCAATTCCTGCTGTCTCATTATTTGTTTTCCTGATATAGGCTTTCCAATTCTTTTTATTTTAGCCATTTAAAATCAAAATGCTTTAGGTGTACCACTTGCATATAACATATAGTTGGGATTTGCTTTATGATATGGCTAATATATTTTCATGAATTCTGCATGTAAGTTTATTTTGTATTATATTATTTTGTATTATATATACAATGTTTTGTCACTTGGTGCTTCTTAGCTACCTAAAAATTATTCTGGTATTTTTGAAAGTCAGTATTTTTATTGTCGTGGTTTATCCTGTATTTGGTCCTTATTTTTGCCACTTTTTTCAGAGGCTTGGATATATTTTTGTTGAACTTTCTTTGCATGTTTTACACTTCAAAATTGTGCCCCAATGCACAAGAGTAGTGAGGATTGTAATACAGAAATACCAAAGAGAAGCCATAAAATACTTTCTTTGAGTAAAAAGGTGAACACTCTCAATAAGAAAAGAAAATTGTATGCTGAGGTTGCTAAGATCCATGGTCCATTATTGTAAATGTCTATGGTTTACTTACAAACTAAACTTTATCATAGGTATGCATGAATAGGAAAAATGTATTTGGAATCCAGTACTATTTGTGGTTCAGGCATTCATTGGAATTCTTTGAATGTATCTCTTATGAATAAGGGGGGACTGCTATATTTTATCTTATTTTGATTCTCTTGGTTGTTTTCTTTCTTTTTTCAAAAGTCTTTTATTAAATTTATATAAACTGAAGAGCTTCTGCACAGCAAAGGAAACTATCAAGAACTTCAACAGAGAGCCTACAGAGTGGGAGAAAATTTTTGCCAGTTACACTTCAGATAGAGGTCTAATATCTAGAATATACAAAGAACTCAAGAAAATCGCAACTAAGAAAGCAAATAACCAAATAAAAAAATGGGCAAAGGATCTAAATAGACACTTCACAAAAGAAGAAATACAAATGGCCAATAAATGTATGAGGAAATGTTCCACATCATTGGCAATCAGGGAGATGCAAATCAAAACTACCCTGAGATTTCACCTAACTCCAGTCAGAATGGCAATCATAAAAAACATGGACAACAACACCTGCTGGCGAGGGTGTGGAGAAGTGGGAACCCTAATACATTGTTGGTGGGATTGCAAACTTGTGCAACCACTGTGGAAAACAGTATCGAGGATCCTCAGACGAATGGGAGTGAACCTACCATATGACCCAGCAATACCACTACTGGGTATATACCCAAAAGAATGGAAACCAAACTATCAGACCGATGCATGTATATCTATGTTTATAGGGGCTCAATTCACAATAGCCAAACTATGGAAGCAGCCAAGATGTCCATCTATAGATGAATGTATTACAAAACTATGGGATATGTACACAATAGAATTTTACTCAGCCATAAAGAAGAACAAAATCATGTTCTTTGCAGGGAAATGGATGCAACTGGAAAACATTATGCTAAGTGAGATTAGCCAGTCACAAAGAGTAAAGAAGCATATGTTCTCCCTAATATG
>PVLC010018066.1:16189-32878 GCA_004027655.1 Graphiurus murinus
AAAAAAAAAAAAAAAAAAAAAAATCTATATTTAAGGCCAGGCGTGGTGGTGCACGCTTTTAATCCTAGTACTTGGGAGGCTGAGATAGGAGGATCTGGGTTTGCGGCCAGCCTCAGCTACTTAGTGAGGCCCTCCACAACTTAGTGAGACCCTGTTTCAAAATAAAGAATTAAAATTAGGACTGGAGCTGGGCATGGTGGTGTAGGCTTGTAATCCCAGTACTTGGGAGGCTGAGACTGGAGGATCCAGGTTCTCAGCCAGCCTCAGCTACTTACTGAGGTTCTTGCAACTCAGTGAGACCCTATTTCAAAATAAAGAATAAAAAATAGGACAAGGGTGTAGCTCAGAGGTAGAGTGCCCCTGAGTTCAATCCCTAGTGCTGCAAAAAAAAAAAAAAAGACTATCTGCAGTGGAAGATGTTCTCCAATCCTTGCTTGTCCAGAGTAGCCAGTCACCAGTCACATGTGACTTTGGAGCAAGTGGAATGTGCTGGTGTGACCATGGAGCTCTGTTTAATTCTCATCAGTTTTAACTAAATAGCCACATACAGCTAGTGGCTGCCATATTGGGCAGCGCAGACACAGACCTCCAAACTGGATGAGAGGATCGGTGTAGTCATTTTACCCGGTGCACATAGACAAGCACCCAGACCATCCCATTCCATGTGGACGAGGAAGGACACACCCAGAGAACACAGTGATGGCCGAGGCCACGCGGCTGGGTCAGAGCTGCCCCATAGCCCAGATCCATCTTCTCCTCCACATGGTGCTCAGTTAGCTTGTGCCCTCTCCTCTGGCCCCAGCCTCCCCTCAGGGCCTCCACCCAGTGTCCATCTTTAGCCAACCAATTCCCCCACTCATACTATGCGATCCCTACCTACCAACATAGCCTGAGAAGGGTAAGAAAACCCTTCCAGACCCTCAGAGTATATGTATGATAAGACCCCTCTTGCTCATACTCCCAGCTTCAGATTTGCAGGATCCTAGACAGTCATCTCTGGAAGAAATGAAACCATCCTAATGAGATTAACCTAGAAGCAAGGTGGCAAATAGCATACCCACCACTATTCCCAATACTGCCCATGGCAGACATCACTAATCAATCCCCACTGCTACTACCGGCATTCCAGTCTTATCTCTTCTCACCAGGCTGTTGTATCAGCGTCATCTCCAGACCCCTTCCACAGCACCCATTCTGTAAACCAGGGTTTGATTAGTCTTCCCTATATACGTAATTGGAGTATTGGTTCTGCCCATTCCTCATTTACCCTGACACATGGGCCTTAGGGAATTTTTTTGTTTGTAAAATGAAGAGTTTAAACCATAAGGTGATAAATATCCAGCATACCTACTAACACCCTCATTCCAACATTGGGGCAGACATTACTAATTGATTATAGACTCTTTCACCCCAGATTCAGATATGATCTTAAAATCTATCAGTCAATCAGTGTGGACACATAGGATATCCTCTAGTTATCATCCTGCAATATTCCAACTTTCATTGTATAGATGGGGAAATCGAGGCCCAGAGGGGTGAGAGGGACTGATTCTTTGTGAAGGGCGTCATCTGCCCACCCGTGCACTGAGATGGGAGGAGGGTTGGGCTGGGGTGAGGCCCCACGAACCCTCCAGCCTTGCAGCCAAGCCGACTCCCACGCACCCCTTCCCCCACACGGGCAGAGGCTGGCCCTGACAGCTGCCCTTGCCTGGACAGGTGCGGGAGGCGGACTTAAGCGACCAGTACGAGGCGGCCTGCGAGTCGGCCTGCAGCGAGGCGGAGTCTACGGCTGCGGAGGCGCTGGACCTGCCGCTCCCCAGCTACTTCCGCTCCCGCAGCCACAGCTACCTGCGCGCCATCCAGGCAGGCTGCTCGCAAGAGGAGGACAGCGTGTCCCTGCAGTCCCTCTCCCCGCCGCCCAGCACGGGCAGCCTCAGCAACAGTCGCACGCTTCCAAGTGAGTACCGGGATGGAGGAGGGGTTGTGAAGGGGATCCCAGGAGCCACGCCTGGGGGGATGCCTGGGAGGGGAAGGATGGCTGGAGCAAAAGCAGGAGCCCTGGGGCGGCGTTTCCCACCAGTGGGAGAACAGCTCAAACTGGGCACGGGAGAACTGGAGGTGTTGGCGAGGGATGGAGCTGGTTTAGAGGTGCCGCCTGCTGGTAGTTGGGGCTCACTGGAGCGACCTACCCCATTGGGATCAGTTGAGCAGGCAAACCTGAGGGAGGGAAGAGACCTGCAGGGAAGCAGCGCCTGCAGCTAGCGTGGGATCTGCTCTGAGCCTTCATGAAGGAGCCGGTTTGCAGGTTTCTCTCATATTCACAGTTAGGGATAACCCGCACTTCCTGATTCTTGTTCTGACTCCTCTGAAGATAACCCATGCACGATCAGAGGAAGAAGCAAGCCTTGTGCGACTATAGGAAGTCAAGACCAAGGAAAAACATGAATTTCTGGCTTAGTGGACAGAGCTCTGAGCTTACTCTAGCCAGCTGGTTCTGCTCCCTGAGCCTCAGTTTCTCCGTCTGTAAGCGGAGGGTGCAGGCCCGACCCCGAGGGCTCCTGGGGAGCTGGGGACTGTGCCGAGAGCTCGCTCGTCATGTCACGTCACACTCCTCCCGAGTGCAAGGCCCTGTCTAAACTCTTGGTGGTAGGAACATGACAAGCGGTCGCCATTATGACTGGTTCTCACACTTGACACTGAGCTTCCTGACAATCACGGGCAATCGGATGGGGTTGTTGTAGGAAGAGCTGACAGGCTCAAGTGCCTACCTAGTGTCTGGTATCAATAAATGAACTTGCATCCCATAGGCATTCTACACACAGGTAACTGCCTCACTGACTAAATGAGCTAGACTTTGTGAGCATAGAGCAAGAAATGACTGTGCCACTATTGCCTTTCAAGCCCCCTCGGTCTCTTGCTCTACCCTTGGGTGGAACCTGAGTAGGTCCCTGAGCTCCGCCGGTCACTTTTAGAACTTAAGGATCAGTCTGATTTTCACAAGTTAAGAGTCCAGTCTGAGCTGGGCGTGGTGGTGCATGCTTGTAATCCCAGCATTTGGGAGGCTGAGACCGGAGGATCCAGGTTCGAGACCAGCCTCAGCTACCTAGTGAGGCACTCCGCAACTTCGTGAGACCCTGTTTTAAAATAAAGAGTAAAAAATAGGGCTGAGGGTATAGCTTGGAGGTGGAATGCCACTGAGTTCAATCCCCAGTACCGCAAAAAAAAAAAAAAAAAAAAAAGAGTCCAGTCTGAGCTGGGCGTGGTGGTGCACACCTATAATCCCAGTACTTGGGAGGGTGAGACGGGAGGATCGCAGGTTCAGGCCAGCCTCAGAAACTTAATGAGGTCCTCAGCAACTTAGCGAAACCCTGTTTCCAAATAAAAAATAAAATAGGGCTGGGGGTGTAGTTTGGAGGTGGAATGCCCCTGGGTTCAATCCCCAGTACCACACACACAAGAGGTCCAGTCTGGTGTAATTTCAGAACTTCAGCCTCATCCCCCTCGAATGCCATACACCTGCAGCTAGGGCCGGCCATGGACAGTGTCTTCCGTGTGCCCTGTACATCAGTGGCGTTGCTGGTTCGCCAGGTGGGAAGAAAAGGTATCAGGCAGGTGTTGCATGGCGTAGGGACTCTCAGTGACTGCTGGCATGTGCTGGCTCTTTGTCTGACCCTGATGGGCCTTTCTGGCACCTTCTTTTTTCTGGCCTGGGCAATGCCCTTTCAACCCACTGCTCCCTATAGCCCTCTGCTTCCCTCACCCTCAGCCTTCTTGCCAGGGGCCCTGCCTGCCAGCCAGGCATCTGGGACAGAATCCTCTGAAGACAACTCTGCCTGCACTTTCTCCCTTCATGATCACGTAACCGGCTTGAAATGGGGGCCGTGGTCCTGTGGGGCTTGGATGGTCTGGATTGGTCTGCTGTAGCCTTCCTTCCAGACCTGCTGTCATGAGGTCTCCAGGCTGGAGTTGAGGCTGAGGTTCTATGACCTCCAAATCCAGGGAGCCCTGCCAGGCTCTCCCAGGTGCTCTCGTGCAGTCCCATGGGAGTCTCTGCTAAAGGATGGCATTCCCCTGAGGAGTTCTGTAAGCATGAGGTGGGCCTGGAACGACATACAGCATGCCCAGTAATTCTCTGCAAATAAGCCCTCCCTCACCCCAACCCCAATTACTCACAAATGGACTGAAGCTATATAATGGGCTACATGTCCCAGCACCCAGTTGGTTAGCTCTTGCCTCTGTAGTGCTGCAAAACAAACAACCATAAAAATCAATGCAGTACAACCATTGCCATTTATTTCTTGCTCCCAAGTTTGTCAGCTAGGACAGCTGTATCCTATATGTCTCTCATCCTCCTCCTGGGACCAAGGGTCCTCCTGAGATCATGACCTAGCCAGGGCGCATTGTCCTTGTGGAGATGGCAGAAGGCAAGAGAACAAGCGTGACCAACTGCATATGCACGTGCAAGGCCCCGGCTTCTGTAACGTCTGTTAACATCCTATTGGCTAAAGCAAAGTGCATGACTGAGCTCAAGGAAGGTCACAGAATGAAGTACCCGTTCACCTTTGTGCAAGAAACCGCATGTGGTGGCACACGCTTGTAGTCTCCATACTTGGGAGGCAATGTAGCAAGGCCCTCAGAAACCTAGTGAGACCCTGATTCTGAATAAAGAAATAAAATTAGGCTGGGGACATAGTTTGGAGGTAGAATGCCTCTGGGTTCAATCCCCAGTACCAGAGAGAGAGAGAGAGAGAGAAAGAGAAAGATCTTGTATATGACAAAGGATGTGGAGGCAGAGAGGGTGAAGGATGAAGGTCAGTAATTCAGTCTGCTATAGTTCATTCTCTCAGGCACATTAATTCATGTGTCTCCCACATAGAAAACACTTACTCCACCCCCCCACCCAGAATTTCACCCAATCATGGCATTGAGGGCTCATGATCTATGTCAGGTCTGGATATGGCTACTCTTTTTTTTTTTTTTTTTTTTTTTTTTTTCAGTACTAAGGATTGAACCTAGAGGCATTCTGCCTCTGAGCTATACCCCCAGCCCTATTTTTTATCCTTTATTTTCAAATAGGGTCTCACTAAGCTGCCAAGGGCCTCACTAAGTAGCTGAGGTTGGCCTCAAACCTGCAATCCTCTTGTCTCAGCCTCCCAAGTACTGGGATTACAAGTGTGTGCCATCACACCTGGCTTATGGATATGGCTACTTTTGATTGATCAACCTATGATCTAAAAAACCAAGTCATCTATCCTGTAGCCCAGCCCTCCCACATGTACAGCATACTTTAGTAAAACAGGGACAGGCTAGCTGGGCATGGTGGCACACACCTATATCATAGTATTTGGGAGGTGGAGACAAGAGGATCGCAGGTTCAAGGACAATCTCAACAAGTAGCAAGACTCAGCAGCCTAATAAGACCCTATTTCAAAACAAAAAAATAAAAAGGGCTGGAGGTGTAGCTTGAAGGTAGAATGCTCCTGGGTTCAATCCCTAGTACCACAAAAATAAAAATAAGAGAACAGGATAACTGCAATTCACATTTCCTATTCAGAAAGGGTAGAAGAGAACCAAGCATGGTGGCACACGCTTGTAATCCCAGTACTTGGGAGGCTGAGACAAGAGGATCCTGGGTTCGCAGCCAGCCTCAGCTACATAGTGAGGCCCTCCACAACTTAGTGAGACCCTGTTTCAAAACAAAGAATAAAAATAGGGCTGGGGGTGTAGCTCAGAGGTAAAATGCCCCTGGGTTCTATCCCCAGTACCACAAAAAAGAAAAAAAAAAAAAAAGAAGAAGAAGAAGAGAAGGGGAACTCGAAGGCTTTGTGGCAGTTCCCAAGTCATTCTGGGAACACCGTGGGTAAGTACTCTGGGATCGGGAGTAGTCTGGCACATCTCCTATGTTGGAGAATATGACCATTGGGTAGCTGAATGCCTTCCTTAGCCTGCTTCCTCCCTGAAGAAAGTCAGGAAACTACATGTCCTTGTATATTTTGAGAGATCTCAATTCCTTTAGTCTAAGCTGATCACTGTTACTCATGCACCTGCCCCAAACAGTTTGTGGGTTTTCTATATATTTGATTCCATGTACCTCCATGTGCCAGAGCCACACCCACAGTTATTTTTGAATCATGGCCCTCTCTCAACTTAACTGTATCTGATGTTGGTGCCTGATGTTGGTACAGCGGGCTTCTGTGGGATCATGCCCTTAAGTTTTCTGTCTGTATGCTCTTTGAGCTCTTTAACCAGCCAAGGATATCTACCAGATGTGGCCTATAGGTTGTTACTAAAAAATGTTATATAACCACACCCTTGATTTGATCTGGCCCCTTTTCAGTCTTAACTGTCTATGACCTTGGTTTGGTCTTTGTCCCCAAGCTGTATCTTAATTTGAGAATGATTTACTGGCTGGAGAGATGGAAGTTGACAGATTTATTTTCTAACTCAGCAAGTTCTGGGCTCTCTATTTACTCTACATATTCCCTACAGATTGTCTTTGTGAGTTCCTCTCTTTCCTTTTTCTATTTCTTTCTTTCTTTTTTTTTTTCCTTTGTGTGTGTGTGTGTGTGTGTGTGTGTGTGTGTGTGTGTGTGTGTGTTATGGGAAAACTGAAGATTGAACCCAGGGGCATTCTACCTCCAAGCTACACCTCCAGCCCTTTTTATTTTTTTGTTTTGAAACAGGTTCTTGCTATGTTTCTGACAGTTTTGCTAAGTTGCTAAGGCTAATTGTGAACCTGTAATCCTCCTGTCTTTCAAGTACTGAGATTATAGGTGTGTACTACCACACCTGGCCCTCTCTTCTTTCTTATAAGTCCTTATCAAATGCAGCCAAAAGGAGCCAGCTCTTGCACTCAACATTTTGCCTGTAAGGTATCTTGCCTGAATCTATATACTCTCCTCAACTATAGATGATCCTGAAGAATTTTGACCCATACATAATCCTGGGCTTTTTCTTTTTTGAGCTTCCTTTTAACAATTCACTCACCACTTACTCTCTACTTGGTCCTAAAGCCAATACTACATGTTTTTGGTTTTTATCTCTACTGTAGTCCACTTTTGGTACCAATTTGTATCAGTCAGCTATTACCACAGTGATGCTGTGTAATAAATACATGATTCTAGTGGCGCACAGTAAGAAGCATTTGTCCTCATTCATGAGTGTGCAGGCTACTTCTGCTCTGCATGCCCTATATCCTGGTACCAAGGAGTACTCTGGAATCAGTGGCCTCGCCACGGCATGTTCTTCCCACGGTCGTGGTAGAGTACGTGAGGGCAACCTCATTGTTGCAAGCACTTTTCAAGTCCCCCTTTGTGTCACACATTCAGTTGGTCAAAGCAAGTCACATGATTCCAAACCAAGCTTCAGAGAAACACATTCCACCTTCAGTGAGAGAAACTGTGGTTCCATAGTAAAGGGCATAAATACCAAGATTTGAGAATTGAAGCCAATAATTCAATCAATCACAGCACCCCCAGCACATCTCATATAAATGATCCAGCAATTGGTGTTTGTTTGTCGTTGGTTGGTTGGTTGGTGTGTGTGTGGGGGGGGGTACTGGGGATTAAACCCAGGGGCCTTCTACCCCTAGGCTACACCCCAGACCTATTTTATTTTTTATTTGGAAACAGGGTCTTGCTAAGTTGCTGAGAGCCTCAGGTTTTAATCCAAATCAGGATAGTCAAAGTATCATGTAGTAACATCTCACACCTACCCTGACATGTGTACACATATGTACCTATTTATAGATGTATATAAAGTCCTGTAGAGCCAGGCATGGTAGCACACACCTGTAATCCTAGTACTAGGGAGGCTGACGCAGGAAGATTGCAGATTTGAGGCCAGCCGCAGGAATTTAGCAAGACCCTGTTTCAAAATAAAAAATTAAACCAAGCGTGGTGGTGCACGCTTGTAATCCCAGTACTTGGGAGGCTGAGACTGGAGGATCCAGGTTCATGGCCAGCCTCAGATACTTAGTGAGGCCCTCCACAATTTAGTGAGACCCTGTTTCAAAATAAAGAATAAAAATAGGGCTGGGGAGCCGGGTGTGGTGGCGCACACTTGTAATCCCAGTACTTGGGAGGCTGAGACTGGAGGATGCGGGTTCTCGGCCAGCCTCAGCTACTTAGTGAGGCTCTCTGCAACTTAGTGAGACCTGTTTCAAAATAGTGGTATGGTGGCGCATGCTTGTAATCCCAGCATTTGGGAGGCTGAGACTGGAGGATCCGGGTTCTCGGCCAGCCTCAGCTACCTAGTGAGGCATTCCGCAACTTAGTGAGACCCTGTTTCAAAATAAAGAATAAAAAAAAAAAATAGGGCTGGGGATATAGCTCGGAGGTAGAATGCCTCTGAGTTTAATTCCCAGTACTGAAAAAAAAAAAAAGAAATTACAAAAAAAAAAAAAAAAAGGACTGGAGGTGCAGCTCGGAGGTAGAATGCCCCAGGTTCAATCTACAGTACCGAAAAAAAAAACAGGGCTGGAGGTTTAGCTCAAAGGTAAAATGCCTCTGGGTTCAATCTCCAGTACCAAAAACAAAAAAAGAAAGAAAAAGAAAAAGATGAAAAAGGGCATGCCTCCTTAAGATGTTCATTAAGACACTTCAGTACCATCTTCTGAAGAGTTGACATGATGTACAGTGTCTGTTAGAATAAGATCTTTACTTCCATCTGCCATAAATTTGTCATCATAATTATATAATTCTAATATGTCTATATTGTGAACAGCAAATCCTCCCCCACCCCATCGATGTAAAACTTGTACAACCATACGTGGCAGTCATGCCCCTAATCACCTGCTCTGCGCAGGTGCACAGCAACACACACAGGCACATCTCACGCAGCCGCAGTCTCCCCTCGGGTCATCCCTCGTCAGAACCTCCCCAATATCTGTCTCCAAGGAGTTGTCCCTACCACCACCAGCCCCAGGGCTATTCTGAGCCCCACGTAGTTAAGGGGCAGGAAAGCCCTTTGTCCCGCTCGCACTGTAGACGGCAGTGGCCAGGTGGGGAGGTGCGGGTGAGGCAGTGAGCCTGACGGCGGTCCTGCTCCTCAAGCGGGGCAGGATGTGAGCTGCCCACCAGCCGCCCTCGAGCTGGCCTGCTTCCCAGCTGCCAGTGCTGCCACTGCCGGCCCTCCCTCCCCCCTTCTGACCCAGATTCCACATTCCAGAAATAGCTCTGGCAGGTGACTGGCAGGCGGGTCAGCCCCAGCTGGGATGGTGGGGGAAGCTGGGAAAGCAGCAGCTCAGCTGCCAGAGGGCCATCTGGGAGGGGACACGGATGCTGTGACACTCCCCCATCTCGCCTCTGAGAAAGGGGGGGAAGAACAGAGAACAACCTCCCTCCTGCGCCTCCCCCATCTTCGCCTTCTGTCTCTCCTCAGTCCTGCCTTCCTCCTCAGTTTCTGGTCCTCCCCATCCTCCTCTTCTCCCACTCCCTCTGAATCACAGGAGCCTGCGCCTCAGTGAGCGTCAGCCCTGTTCCTGCCAGCTGCATTCTCTGCACATGTGTACACGTGCACACACACAGGTGCACACTCTTGGTCACTCCAGGCTGAGCTGGGGTAGGTTCCAGGCTCAGGAAACGTGCTTGCTTTCTGCTCAGGGACTCTGAGTCCTAGTTTCAGCTCTGCTGTGTCGCTCTGAGCAGGTACCCGCCCCTCCTTGGGCCTCAGATTCGCTGTGTTGTGAGGCTTGGGTTTGGGGGACCCTCCCCCTAGTACGCCCATCTGTGACCAAGTTACAGGCTGCTCTGTCCTTCCTTCCTTGTCCCTTCTCCAATCCCCAGAACACTCCTGGTTTCTTCTCTGATTCATTTCTCCTCCTCACACTAATGTACACAGGGAGGGGGGCTCACAAAATCCTGTAGTCAACCCTCCAGCCAGCCTCCTCCCAGAGCCTCCTCTGACACCTACCCCTTCCCAGTCTCTAGTTAGCACACTGCAGGCTCCCATCAGCTCATCCCATCTGATGCTCAAATTGTCAGGGAGGAGAAAGCTTAAAGACCATCATGTCCAGAGATTGCAAATAGACTTCAGTTCTTATGTCATTTCTGATCCCTAGAGCTCAGGACTGACATTTAGGTAAGCAGATAAGTGTGCCACCATTGATTAGTGATATCTGCTATGGCCAGGGGAGTTACCCATATCTGCCATTCCTGATTTAACCCAGTTACTCAACACACACACACACACACACACACACACACACACACACACACACTTCACAAAGCAACTGCCGCCTAGAGAATGTGTCACAGTAGTCAAGGTCACCCAGTAAGTAGGTCAGAGAGCTGTTGCCCACCTGGGCCTGCCTGATTTCAAAGCTGGAACTCTCCGTTGTCCTGTGAGGTGGTGGGGAGGGCATCCAGGGTTGTGGTAAGAGGTACAGTATGGTCAGAGAAGTTTCAGGAAGCATCATCTGGCAGCATGGGCAGCATGGATGAGGGGCTGGTGTCCAGGCAAGGGACAGTCAGGCCTGGGCAGGGGCCATAGGGTCTAAGAGAGATCAGAGACTCCAGGGGGCCTTTCCAGAATTACTGATGAGAAGCCAGAACTCCCTACTGCTGAACTGCACACCCATACACAGAGGGCACTGGCAGAAGGGAGGCATCCTCCTTGGGCTCTATCAAGCCCTTAGGCCAGAATATTCCTGGTTAGTTGAGTGCCTACTATGTGCTGAGAACATGGATTGTCATTCTTTTTTTTTTTTTTTTTCAGTACTGGAGATTGAACTCAGGGGCATTCTACCTCTGAGCTATACCCCCCGACCTATTTTTTTTATTCTTTATTTGGAAACAGGGTCTCACTAAGTTTCGGAGTGCCTCACTAGATAGCTGAGGCTGGCTGTGAACCCGGATCCTCCGGTCTCAGCCTCCCAAATTCTGGGATTACAAGTGTGCGCCACCACGCCCGGCAGATTGTCATTCTTCTAAGTCTCGTTTTCCTTTTTTTTTTTTTTTTTTTATGTGTGTATGTTGGGGCAGGTACTAGGGATTGAACCCAGAGGCAAGCCAGGCATGATGGTGCACACTTGTAATCCCAGTACTTGGGAGGCTGAGACAGGAGGATTGCAGGTCTGAGGATAGCCTCAGCAAGTAATGAGATTCTCAGCAACCTAGTGAGACCCTGTTTCAAAGTTAAAAAAACAAAATAGGGCTGGGGGTGTAGTTCTGAAGTAGAATATTCCTGGGTTCAATCTCCAGTACCACAAAAACAAACAAGAAAAACCCTGAACTCATGAACCCTAACCCTAACCCTATCTCTGAGCTATACCTCCAGCCCTATTTTATTTTATTTTTTTAAACAGTGTCTCACTAAATTGTAGAGGGCCTTGCTAAGTTGCTGAGGCTGGTCTAGAACCTCTGATCTTCCTGTCTCAGCTTCCCAAGTACTGGGATTACAAGTGTGTGGCACTGCACCCTGTTTAAATCTCATTTCCAAGCAGAGAGTTGGGGAATATAGTGACCAGGACTGGGGAATTGGTGGGCAAACCTCCAGCCCCAGGATTGAGACTCTTGGACAAGACAAGACAGGGGCATTCCTTAGACCCTTAAGGGATACGGAAGTCACCCAAGGAAGGAGAAACAAAGGAGCCTAACGAGAATCCTAGAGTTCCTATGGCACGGTGGTTAAGGATGTAAATCTTGCAGTCAGGCAACCCTTTCATCCACAGGTGTTTGTTGATCATCTACTGTGTGCCAGGCTGTGCTGTAGGCACCAGGGACACATCAGGGAACAAAATGGGAATCCTAGCCTTCATAGACAGTGCATTCTATTGAGGCGAGAGGCCAGACAAAACAATAAGTAAACATACGCATGTGGTACAGAAGGAGAGGCACTAGGAGTGCTGGCAGTGAAAGGAGGAGCACCAAGGGGAGAACAGGGTAGCCAGGGTAGGACTCACTGACAAAAAGTTGGGGTTTTTATCTTTTTGGCACTAGATAGTAAATCCAGGGCATTTTACCTCCAGCTACACCCCTCAGCCCCCCTCCTTTTATTTTTGTTTGTTTTTTTTTTGGCACTGGGGAACTGAACCCAGGGGCATTCAACCCCTGAACTACACCCCCAGCCCCCTTCCTTTGTGTGTGTGTGTGTGTGTGTGTGTGAGTGTGTGTTATTGGGGATTGAACCCAGGGGCATTCTACTGCCAAATTACATCCCCAGGCCTATTTTTTTTTTTTTTTTTTTTTTTTTTTTGCAGAACTGAGGATTGAACTCAGGGGCATTCTACTTCCAAGCTACACCCCTAGTCCTATTTTTTATTCTTTATTTTGAAACAGGATCTCACTAAGTTGTGGTGTGCCTCCCTAGGTAGCTGAGGCTGGCCTCGAACCTAGATCCTCCCATCTCAGCCTCCCAAGTACTGAGATTACAAGGGTGCGCCACCACGCCCAGTTCTCAGCTATACCCCCAGCCCTATTTTTTATTCTTTATTTTGAAACTGAGTCTCACTAAGTTGCAGAGTGCCTCACTAGGTAGCTGAGGCTGGCCACGAACCCGGATCCTCCGGTCTCAGCCTCCCAAATGCTGGGATTACAAGCGTGTGCCACCATGCCCAGCTCAGCCCTATTTTTTAACTTTTCTTTTGAAACAGTGTCTCACTAGGTTAATAAGAGTCTCACTACTTGCTGAGGCTGCCCTTGAACCTGTGATCCTCCTATTTCAGCCTCCCAAGTACTAGGATTACAAACATGCACCACCACGCCCGGCTTCCCCAGCCCCTTTTTAAATAGTTATTTTGAAACAGGGTCTCACTAAGATGCTGAGGCTGGCTTCAAATCTGCAAACCTCCTCTCTCAGCCTCCCAGGTACTGGGATTACAGGCATGTACCACCATGCTCAGCTGAGAAAGTTTGAGCAAAGACCTGGAGGAAGTAAGGGATTGAGTGGTGCTGGGTGCAGTGCTCAAGATGGGGGACTGGCACAAAGGCAGGGGAGTGCATGGAGTGATGGAGGAGGAGCAGCGGCCCATGTGTCTGGAGCAGAGGGAGTGAGGTGAGAGAGCCTGGGTTAGACGCCAGGTCGGGAGGGCCGAGGGGTTGGACCTGGCTACTGGCCACAGAAAAGACTTTGGCCTTGGCTCTAAGTCACACAGAGAGCCATTTTTCACATCTTAAACACTCAGGCTGCTCTGTGGAGCCGCAATTGAAGGGCAGAAAGCAGGTAAAGCAGTATTGCTGGGGCTACGGTGGTGGTTTACACAGCACAGCACTGGGGAGGTGGCCGCCATGAGCCTAATCCTGGTGGGTTCTGAAAGTAGAGTCACCAAGATTCCTTGCTGGACTGGATGTAGAGTATAAGGGAAAGAGAACATCCAAGGGGGTGCTGAGAAGGGGACACTCTGCAGCCAGGTAGAGGGGGGAAGAGTCTTCAGTCCCCTGACTGCCAGTTCCAGTCACCTGGAACAGGAAAATGACTACCTGGAAACTTGGGAAAAGACCCAGCAGCTCCTGTACTCCCAAGGGCAACTCCTGCCTGGGCCTTGACTATCCCCTACCTCAAGCTGGGGTCCAGCCAAATCTGCTTTGCAGGGATTCCAGCCGGATTGGGGAATGGGAACCCTTGGAACAAGGACGTAGTACATAGCAGGTGCTCCCACAAATAGCTTCTGGGACCTTAAAACATCACCATCAGGAGTGAGCACTGAAATCTCCTAGCTAAAGGGTCTCAAACTTGGTAAATTACAAACTGAGTCTGTATGAGTTCTTCGAGTTCTGCACTCCATCGAATGACCTAGATCAGAAGGTCAACCAGGGAGCACACTGAAATCCTGCCTTGGTCCAGTTGCTCTCTAGGGGACACATGGGACCTCAGAGTCCCAGAGAGGTAAAGGGACTTGTCCAAAGCCACACAGGTGTGATAAATTTCATCCTGTGCTGCCTCAGTTGTAAGGGCCCATGATGAACTTACCTCACCTTTCCTAAGTAAATCAATTGAAAGATAAACAGTACGTTCATAGTACCAAGTCGCATGGTGACTGAGAGTAAGATGAAATAAAATACTTTCAAAGTGCATAGCACAGTGCCTGGCATCAAAAGGGCTCAATGGCCCTTGGTTGTATTCATTGTTACACCTTAATGCAGAAATCACAGTGGTATTAGAAACATTCTAGCCGGGCGTGGTGGCGCACGCTTGTAATCCCAGCATTTGGGAGGCTGAGACCGGTGGATCTGGGTTCGCGGCCAGCCTCAGCTACCTAGTGAGTCACTCCGCAACTTAGTGAGACGCGGTTTCAAAATAAAGAATAAAAAATAGGGCTGGGGGTATAGCTCAGAGAGGTTGAATGCCCCTGAGTTCAATCCCCAGTACCAAAAAAAAAGAAAAAAGAAACGTTCTTATGCTTCTTCACGACTCATAACTGGAGATATAGAAGATTCTCTTCTCCATTTTCTGGAAAACAGATGCAAACAGCAGGGAAGAGACTTTCCTAGGTCACCCAACAAGGCAGGATGGAGTTGGGTCTGTGGCTGGCAGGCCTGACACAAGGCCCCCAGGGAAGCACCAGGACCAGGACCGCGGGAAAAGGGGCTCGCTGGGGAGAAGCGGAACCCGGCTGGGGCGGGCACTTTGCCCCGCCATTAGACACGGCTGTGCTTTGGGTTTTATTTTACCGAGGAGGATAGGCAAGTGCAGGGAGGTTGGAAGGAGAATCTCGTCCAAGGTCACACAGGTGTCGAGAGGCTCAACAGGGTTTGGGACCTAGGACCCCAGGTGTGCAGAGCCAAGAATGGAGCAGAAGGGACTAGAAACACCTAGGACGCAGTCTATAGGACCTGAGGACTAAATCGGACTATGAAGGGCGAGAGGGCCACCACAGGCGGCTGCTTCTGAGCCTGTTTCCCTCCGAGAGCGAGGTGTCGCTGGGGCGAACCGGTGCTAACTCCCGCCTCCTCCGTCTCCCACACGGAGCCTGCGTTGCGTTCCTGCTGGAACCGGTTTGGCGGGGCGGTTCGAGGGGCGGAGCCCTCAGCTCGGGCATGCGCGTACCGACGTGGGCGCGCGCTCCCTTCCAGGGCTGGCTGGCCTGGGCGTGGGCCGCGCGCCTGCGCACCAGCGCAGACGCGCGCTCGCTAGCCCACGTGCCGAGCGGGCTGCGCGCGCCCCCGGCCAGCCCGGGACTCCCGGGCGAGGCGCGCGCGGCTGACGCGGGGGGCGGGGCGGGGCGGGGCCGGCGCGGGGCTTTAACCCGGAGGCCCCGCCCCTCGGGCGTACAAAACCGGAGCCTCGGGCCGGGCCGCGTGAGGGAGGAGGGTGAGTGCCTGCCGCTGGCCGCAGCTGCCGCCAGCCCGTCCGTCACTCCGTCCGTCTGTCCGGTCCACGTCGCCGCCGCCTCCTCAGCCCGGACGCCCGGGGCCCGCCCAGCGCCGCCCGGAGCAGCCGCGGCCCCGCGAGGAGACGGGCGCCGCCCCCACCCGGCCCTGCCCTGCCCCCGCCCTCCTCCCTCTGTCCGTCCGTCGGCCAGTCCGTCCGCCGCCCGCCCGCGCTTCTGTCCTTCTGTCCGGCCGCCAGTCTTCTGGCCCGTGTCCCCGCTGCGCCCGCTTTGTCTCTCCCCGGCTCGCTGTCTCTTTGTCTCTGGCCTCGCGCTCCTTCCCGGCCCCTCCCTCGTTCCCCGATCTCGGGTCCCCGACAACAGCGCCCTTCTCATCCCTCAGAACCTCCCTTTCTGGACGCCCCCTTCTTCGGGACTCCCCCTCAGGGTGCCCCCAGATCTTTCTGGGTCTCTCTTTCAGAACACCGTTCCCTCCCCCGAGACTCCCCCTGAGCGTCACACATCCTCTGGGGTCCTCCCTTCAGCCTGCACCCCCAACCCCTGGGGTCGTGCCTCCTCATAAGCACCAATTTTCCCCGGGGTTTCCCTCTTCTAGGTGTCCCTCATATCCGGCAGGACCTCGTATTCCTTGGGGTATTCTCAGGACCCTCTCAATACCTCCCCAACTCCCTGATTTCAGAGCCTCTCTGTGCCTTCCCTTGGTTTGTCCCCTGTCGCTGTCTCTCCTTGTTCGCACTCGGGCTTCCAGGCACCCCACCTCTCAGGACTGGGGTCCCCTGCTTTGCTCTCTCTGTCTCTGCACCTCACATCTACCTCGGAATTCTCTCCACTCTGTCTCTGGCGCTGAAGGCCCCCCTTTAAGCCTGCTCCTCTGCTGGGGCTCTTACCCCTCTTGCTTTCTCTGGTCCCCTATCTCCCCGTCTCTCTGCTCCCTGTCTCTCCCTCTCCCTTCTTCTGTTTCTGCCGGGTCTCTGGGTCTTTGACCCTCATCTGGCCCTCATGGCTTTGTGTCTGGAGCTCTTGAAGCAATGTGAGTGGTGGGGTGTCCGTGTTGGGCTGGAGTCGTCCCGCAGGCTGGCCGCGGCTGAGGCTCCATGGGGTTGGCGCTGTTGCAAGGGCTGGAGCTGGGGCAAAGATGCTCTGGGGCCTTCTGGCCATGGGGGGTCAAAGAGGGAGGGGCCAGGCTGTCTGGCAGAGGAGGGAGAGGGAGCCTTCTTGCTCTGAGGCTTTGGCTTTAGTTGCTTGAGTGTGTAGAGGGCTGGGCATCCCTGCCCGCTTGGCCCTGCATGGCCTGGCACTTTTGATCGCTTGTGGGCAGGCCTGGGCTATTTTGGAGCCAGCAGGATGTGATATCACTTGGGCGTTTATTTAGACCGGCTCGGGGTGGGGGCTGCATTCCTGCCAACTTGAGTAATGAAATT